>JAFBJS010002409.1:195289-205904 GCA_016785265.1 Paraplagusia blochii
AATGTAATAAATATTGAATGGCCAGCGTGCCAAAGATGTGTCAGAGTCGGAATGAAACAGCAATGCCGAATTCATCTTGCAAAATCCTGGAAAAGAATCTGTCATTTTTCATCTTTACCTTTTGAAATATTGACATTCAGTGTTCATCAGTCATAGAAGACTGGTAACTGCAGCTTCTCACTCTGCCGCTGCCCTCCTCCCCATCCACACCTGTTAAAACACTCCATATTATTCACATAATTGTTTCAGCGTGTGGCCTGTTATTACAATGTGCCAAGTTGGACTGGTCCCGAACTGAGAGCTCTTGGTACCGGAGCCAAGTATTTTTCTGACTACTGACATTCCTCGGTGCCTGCTGACGTTTGAGAGATGTGTGCCTGAGGAGCTGCCTCATTATCAGACCATTACCTTTCACTTTAGTACAATCATAGAAATAAAGCCTGACAAATGCGAGAGGGCCGTGAATATTTGCTTCTGACTCCAAATTTGGTTCTACTTCAGTTTTACTCTTCAGCAGTCGTACACCACATTAATGTTCTGTTCTGTGAAACACTTGTTTGGTTCCACCTGAATAGTCTGAATTGGTTACAATGTAATGCTTTGTTTAGTTATGGGTTTTCTTTATGAGTAGATAATAACCAAACAAAATCCTAGATTAGAGAAAATAAGAAATTACATTATTATAAGTAGTAGTAAAATTGTAATCATCAAAACAACTCAGGGAGTTCCTTTTTATGGAATTAAACACATGTATTTTACATTAAGCGAGAAGTGCCAAAAAGGTGAGATAAACTAACGTAACTGACCCCCACACAGCTGCGGCCTATAACAGTTCTGAGGGTAGTAAAGGTTTTAAAGGTGACCGGTCGAGTGGTCCGCATGGGTCAGTTTGCAGCATGGTTTTCTTCACCAGTTAAAGAATAAAGCAGGAATGACAAAGTCATGGAGTTGACTTTCCCACACAGCCAGGACACTGGATCATTTTATATTTTACAGCCAAGATAGGGAGTCATCTGGTTACAAATCCTTTACGGCTATGAAAAAAAGAAGAAGAAAAATGTCCTACAATAAGAATAACCACAGTTATTAAAAAAAAAAAAAAAATCAGAAGTGGCCATTATTTAACCTAAAATAGGCAGAATGGCTTAAGGAGACTGTGGACTTATCAAGATATAGAAGTGACTAAAATTTCTTTATAAAAAGTCTGCCTATGCCAGTCACAGAAATATTATAATATTGTTGCAAAATATAAAAAACAAAAAAAAATGAAAACCTAAAATTGTTACAGCAGGAAACACTTCATTTATAGATTAATATTTTATTTTTAATTTTTAATTAATTTTTCTGTAGAGCAGCTAAAATAAATCTCAATCTAAAATTCTTTATCTTAATGTTTTCATACAATTTAAATAAGATCGAATGAATGATAAATGATAAAAAAAAAAGCGAATATAATTGTATTTGTCAAGTTTCATTTCTCAATAACACCTTCAGAACAACGTGTTTTATACAACAACACACTCGACCCAAGGACGAGTCAGTGTACGTGTGTGATCGGCTGAGCGCTGTAGTGTCGTAACAGCCGCAGCCGTACTTCAGAAGTGAAAAAAAAAAAGCTGCCATTTTAGTCAAGTGTCATAAAATGACAACAGCGTGTGACACAGCTGCTCTGCTTCGACTCATGTGTGAGTGGGACTGACGTGTTTATATAAGAGGAGGAAGAAGCAATCCATCACTCCACTGCATTCTTTTCAGCTGAAGTTTTTGGAAACCAAAGACAGCGAGTCAAACATACGAGTGGGAAAAGTTCACGTCCAGCTCTACGATCGAACGATGGCCTCGAAGACGGAGACGAACGGGATCAAAACTAATGAACTATCAACGTAGTGGGCACTAATGCATCTATTTTGGATCGTTTTAACTCATCTGCAGGGAAACCCAACCTCAAAAATAGGACACAGTGGAGGCTAATGTTCAGAAAAAGCGGTGAGTCACAGTTAAACGCATTAGACCCGTTCTCCACGGTTCATTTAAATAAACCGGTGGCCTACAATCACAGTTCCAGTTGGCGCTGCATGTATAAACATCACGTCCCCTTAAAAAGCAGGTTCCCGCTCCTCAGGGACAAACACTGTGCGTTCCATAGCGGGCAAAAAATAAGTGCCATACTGGACGACAACACCAGAGCTACATCTGGGATCGTTGTGAAAAACACACTGGAGATGTGAAGATATCCATGGGCAACAGACGGCGGGAATACTCCTCTGAACATTCTGGTTACCATTCCCTTTTTTGAGCGTCTTTCACTAAGTAATGGGTTCAACCTCTGGCAAGGTTTTCTCTTGAGTGGCACGCAGACATGAAAGTGGGTCTTGGCATCACGGCTGATCCATCCCATTAGGCCAGGGCTTCAACATGACAGTAGGTGAAAGCAAATGCACATAAAAAAAAAAAAATCCAAGTTATATTTTCCAACCAATGAGATCTGGGTTGTTCCATGAACTTAAAACCTGCTCCAAGTTTGGTTTTCTGAAAATGTTCATGAATTATGACCTGAACTTTACTGTTCCACAGTTTACTCTTGAATATTTAGTCTGAATGTTTCAACATACACAGAAGAAATGATAAATCCAGTATTTATTCCTGCTCAATTCTTTGGTGAAAACTAAACTGAATCCCATCATATACCTGGCTCACGCCGACTCAATTCTCTGCAACAAAAACACAACTGCGCCAAACTTCCTGTTCTCTACCGCCGCCTCTTTTCCTCTCACTGGCAGAGCCAGAGAAGTGTTTAAAGCACGTCCACGGGATATTTGTGGTTTTCATTTGTTTTAAGAAGGACGAGTGCCACTTCCACTTCATGGATCCCTTCACTGCAAGCCTGATGGCAGGATGTGATGTTAGTTCCGAAGAGGGTTGTTTATCAGTCTGCTGTGCCGAAGCGTAATTTACTTCCATATAGCTCCACACTTTACTGTGACCTTGCTGGGAGCCAACAGAAACAAAAGGCAGAGTTTTTAATATTTCTTCTATTTTTTGTCCTTATCATTTTTCCTTCTTTTGCAGCTTTTGCCCACAGGCCTTCCGTCATCCATACGGTAAAAACAGCGGAAAACAACATACATCAGGACCAGGGTGAAGGATAGGAATCGGTTATCCTGTCCACTCTGATATGTAAACAGTTCCCTGTATGTCAGCGTCAGCTGCACTTGTGCTTTTCCAACACATAAACATGAGCAAAGATGATGTAAAAGGTGCTGAGTGGATAAAAAAGTCACATTTTTAATTTTTTTCTATGATGGATGGGATGAACTTAATGAAACCAATAGATACCTTTAAAGAAGACACATTTTTCCTTAAATGAAAAGAATTTTAGCCATTTTTATGTGTTTAGGAAATATGTTTTAATCCATTAACATCAAAATCAAATCACAAAATGTCTTTTTTCTTTTTGCCTAATAAATAAAAGTTCATTCTGTCAGCACTGGTGGCCAAGTGCTTATGGAAGCTGACCTGGGACCAGGCAATGTAGAAGCAGATGGAAAATGAATGAATGAAAGTCCAAACCATTGGCTTAGAGATATTTGATTTGATGAAAATAGAGTAAACACTGAGATAGTACAGCAAAAACCAGAAATGTCTGGTCTTTTCAAAGAACCTATTTACTCTATCCTGAGGTTTGTACAGAAATATTTAAATAATACATCCACGAAAGAGGAAACTTCACCATCGTACGACTCCGGGACCACATGCAGATAATGGTCTTCTGAGAAAGTACGCCAAAGATTGAAATCTTTATTTGTATATATACAGTATATACAACCACACCCATGACCGTAGTGCGTGTACAGTCCAATAAACTGCCTTGAGTGGGAAACTATCTGACAACACACCACCGCACACACTCTTCACACACCATGCCATCTCACTGGAGTCAGGTACGAAGTCCTCTGGGCCTCAGACGCGTTAGGACAACACTTGAAATTCTCCATAAACAAACAGACGTTGAGGATGTTTTCACACCTCGCCTGTTTGTTTTGACTTTGTTATGTTGTGTTGCCTCGAGCTGATACCAGGACTGTGAGGATTCTCCTTGTTTTGTAACTCTATCTTGATATAAACAAAGTCAAAATGGAAACAGGATTATCACAAAGGGAATCCTGACCCCTGATTGGTGGTGACACGAGAGAGTATATATATATATATATATATATATAAATATAAACTGTGGTAGATGTATTTGTCCTTTCTAATACTTGTAGCACAGAGCAAGGTTGTTTTCTGAAACTATCGGGACATTAACAGTGATCTGGATCTCCATGTATTCAAAAATAACTTGTCCTCCTGAAAACTTTGTTTTTTTTTTTCAGTGCTAGTCGACTCAAATACAGAGCCACGATCTACTTTCCTCCTCCTGTGGAAGCAATCCATCAGGGCTGACGCTACACAAGAAAACCAAGCATAAAATTGGCTGCATGAAAAGAAATTATATCTGCTGAGCCACAAAGTGCGGAATGGTCGCATGATGAAGTAGAGAATGAAAACTGCTGATAGGTGCCATGGCAACGTGGCCTTTAAAGTCCGGCGAACAAATGATGGGAGTGAAACTGAGAGGCCGGGAGTGGAAGTCAATTAAATGATTTTCTGATGCACCTTCCAATACTGGCCAGATGGGTTCTTTACACAGATACATGAGATGATACTGAACAGTGATTACGTCCAATGCCTCTGCACTGTGTGATAGGCTGATAAGACACTGAGTTACACCTGACCACAAGCATTGGAAACAATTTACTATTTGATAAAAGTAATGCAATTAAGATCAGATCAGATTAGACTGAATCTGAACTGATCTAATCTATTATAGTTATTACCATTCAAGACAAATGTTTTATTCTCACTCGGATTTAAAAAAAAATCCTAGTTAGTTTTAAGAAAAATAAAATCTATCTATCTATCTGTCTATCTAAGATATATATATGGATACATACATACTGTATATTAATATATAATAACCAATACATAATCAAATGCATTATAATAAATAAAACGGACTTTTTTCAATATAATTATGATAATAACTATAATTATAACAACAGCTATGTCTCTCGTCATTGGTGTGCAATTCCATGGTTCACCACCTGCGCAAGTTTGAATCCTACTCAGGGTGATTGGCCTCCCGTGGGCCCCCCACCCACACGAAGGTTTATGAGGGGTTGCTGTGGCGCAATGTGATTTGGTTGACAACCATAGAGGACCTTGTCCATCCATTGGAAGTAGGATCAATGGATGGATAGATCGGTCCATTACTTTGGCTCAGTGGCAATGTCCTTCTGGTGTGAAACCCTAGCGTTCATGTCCTGGGCAAGTTGGAATCCTGGTTAGGTTGGTTGGCTTCCAGTGGGCTCACCACCTACAGGAAGGTACGGTGTAGTGCGATTTGTGTGGCAGTTGCGGAGACTGCTGCCTCCACAACCCAGCATTGGATAAGCAGGTAAAAATGGATGGATAACAACAATAATAATAATAATAATTATTGTATCAACATAAAAACAATATCCTGTGAATAAATTCAAAGAAATTAAAAGTTATCCTGTCAGTGAGATGTTTGTATTTTGTATGTGTCATCTGATGGATTATGTTTTTTAAAATAAATCAAATCAGGAAGTTTAAGAACAATCAGCTTGAGGATTATATTTAGTCCTATGAAAAGTCATTCTATTTTCCAAAACCTCCAAAGCCAGTTTCCTATTACATCAGCTTGCCCCACCCTCCAAACCACCTGTGTATACGAGGCACAAATGTCTCACATTCACTCCATAGTCTTGAATGGGACTCTGTGTTGGCTGCGAGGTCCTAACACCGGATGGCCAGCAGTGGTCAGGGGTCTTTCCCCCTGCCTTGTACCCCCTCAAAGTTTTATCCCTCCACTTATCATTCCTGAGCCATCATCAGCAGTGACACCAGAGACCACTGCTCTAATGCAGCACACACACACAGTGATGACAACAGCGGCTGATGAATAGGGTTGCGGGCTATGGACGATAATATACAACAGGATTTTGACTGGAAGTCATGTGTGTCCTGTTTGTTTTTTCATGCTTTTGTTGAAATGTTCCATGAATGATCCTCTAAAACCCTGTTTACTAGGGTTTCTGTAGACAACAGAAATAATAATAATAATAAATAAAAATTAATGGATGGAGCAAACTCAGTGCTGACTATGGATGTTTGCTAAGGCTGATGATTCTTTTGTTCAAAATCACAAGTTCTTCTATTTATCTAAACATTACAAAGTCTGTGTTTTTAAAGATGTGATGCCAGGTGGTAGCAGAGAGTACAGCAAGGGTCTCAACCTCAAATATGAGGGCCACGGCCCCCACTGCCATCTCATCAAAGGGCCACATCAACTATATCAATGTAAAATACAAAACAAAAAATGTTTTATAATGAATTTACTATGATGGTCTAGTTTAGGTCATTACAGTCAACCTATTTCATCAACACATTATCAACCCAGTGGTCCAACAGCACTGGTCTCCATGAATAAGAAAAATGCCTTGGATCAAAGTGAATAGTGCAACGAATGATCAACTTTACCACAGAGAGCATCTAACATGAACATTTCTATCATTGGTAACTTGCAGTTAAACCTCTTTATAAATCTTACGTTCCATGCAAACCTTCATGTCAAGATGGGGGCCAGGAAATCTAGTTATTTGGGCCTCAAATGGCCCACGGGCCACAAGTTTAAGAAAAGGAAGGATATTACTGTAATACATGTGATTTACAGTTTTAGCCCTACTGCATTTCAACGTCTCTTATTTTCTGCAAACCTGTACTAGTCCAGCAATTTTATTTGTGTACTTTCTCCTGTGACCAATACTTCCTCAGGTAATAAGTATAGAATGATGTTTTCTCTCTTAGTCCATAGTCCATCAATGTTTAAAGTACTAAAAACAAACACCATTAAAAAACTCTCAGACTAAGACTGTCCACAGCTGCATCACCTCTACTGTATGATTCCAGTGGGAAAGTACACCTGGCTGACTCTACAGTTGGAGCTGCTCCGTCATGTTGGAGATATGTGTACGGTACATTGGAGTCTTTCTTATCTCCGTGGCCCAGAGCTAAAGTGCACGTGAGAGCTTCAAAGGCTTGTAAACAACTCGGCCACCACCCTTTAAAAAGATGTCAACGTGCACTCCATCCCGTCTCCGTCACTGTCCTCATTTCTCCGTAAACCCATGTAAAGCACCGCGGCACGGTTCCAGAGCGACTGCTCCTGCGACTGTAAACCATCGGCTCCGGCTAAAAGGCCAGATAACACCGTCTTTTTATGGCCTCGCAGACAGACCTCAGTGGAATTAAAGCTGTGCAGATGCACGGAGCGGAGAGGAGAGGGTTTTTTTATTTGAAGTCTGTCTGTGTCACCTCTGGCAGAGACAATGTGGGGATGAGGAGAGACAGAAGGTTAAAAGCTAGGAGAGAGCGTGATGTGATGTGCTCAGCATGTGGATGCCAGGCCCCGGATCAGATGGAATTCAAATATTTATAACATGACGCAGCAGTTTTTTAAGCCCTGTGATATTTTTAGTTCCAATTTTGACTGCACACTTTTCTGAGGCAGCAAAAAAAAATATATACTAAGGTGAAAGTAGAAAGGAACACTCTCTCATATAAATACATAAATATTAGTGTTTGAGTTTACAGGACAGTTCTGAGACCAGCCATGATGAATGTAGACTAGGAATCGATAGAAGACAGGAGACAGAGCTGACGGTGGAGGAGTTAAAGATGCTGAGGACAGGATCAGGAATGAGGTGATTAGAGGGACAACACAGACAGGAAGGTTTGGAGAAAAAGCTAGAGAAGACAGATTGAGATGGTTTGGACATGTTCAGAGAAGGGATAGTGGTTCCACTGGTAGAAGAATGATCCTAGAGATGGAGCTACCAGGTAGGAGACAAAGAGGAAGGACAGAAGGAAAGCAAACTCTGTCATTGTGACACATACCACTGTGTCCCCAGCATTTAACCCATTACCAAAGTGAACAGTGGGCAGCTTTGACCGCCTGATGACCAGTGAGTGGGGACGATGCCATGCTCAGTGAACCTCCTGTCTCTTATACACATCTTAAGAAGAATGATCCTAGAGATGGAGCTACCAGGTAGGAGACAAAGAGGAAGGACAGAAGGAAAGCAAACTCTGTCATTGTGACACATACCACTGTCTCCCCAGCATTTAACCCATTACCAAAGTGAACAGTGGGCAGCTTTGACCGCCTGATGACCAGTGAGTGGGGACGATGCCATGCTCAGTGAACCTCAGTGGTAACTTGGCAGTTGGTGGATTTGGACCTGGAACCAACCGGACCACAGTTCCGTTCATTAACCACTAGGCCACCACTGCCCCAATGGTGTCCTAGTGGTGGTCACCATTGAGGGGATTGAAGGGGATTGATGGATGCAGAGAGGGAGGACATGGAGGTAGTTGTTGTAGAAGATACAGAGGACAGGGGGAGATGGACAATGTTAAGTCACTGTGGCAACTCCTGAAAAAGGGAGAAGAAGGAAGAAGACTGTAGGAGGACACAGGTATGACATATAAAGTTCTTCCGACAAGGACAGTTGGTGTCTGAAATTATAAGTTTGACATCCGGCTGTATGGATGGACAGACTTGTGGGGTCCTGACCAGACAGTGAGATAAAGAAGCTGGCACACAGAGCCCGCTGCATGAGGAGGTGCAGACTTCTCCTTTCACAGCATGACTCCCCTGTCTGACTCTGACATGTTAGATGAATGGCACCGCCGTCCAGCCAGTGCTGGCTGTCGAAGACAAATGAGAATGAAGGCCACCAATCAGAGAAGAGCCGCCTCCGTGGTCCTGCAGACGGGCGGAGGAGTGAGTAATATGTTACAGGGTGGAATTTTTCACCAGGATTGACGTGAATATAAATGGAATCAGCGGTGTCTTTATGGAAAACGTTGAGCTCACTCTGTGATCTGTATGCCACCAGGGATGCAAGAAACATTTCTTTACAAAGAACGATTCCACATAGACGGAAAAAATACTTAAACCAGTGACTATTAAACAGGGAGACGTAAACAGGTACTTTGTTAAAGCGTTGTTGTCGTTCCAAAGAAAGGAATCGTATAAATCCACAAACTCTGCAAAGTCTTCATAAAAGGATGAGCTTATGGCCCCATAAATGAGGATGAGACTTTGCGACTACAGTCACAGCCCCACTCTGTGATGATGTGTATATTCCCCAGGACATTTATGACTTTCAGTAATGGATTGTTGCCCGTTAAAGATCCCCCCTAACTGTTCCTGTTTATTGCCAAGCAGATTTGTGTTTGGCTCAGATTCTGTCCTTCAGAGAACGGTACGGTTTCAATTAAACGCCGCAACCGGTTCAAGTGCTTCCTAACTTCCTCTTTAGTATTTTTTTTTTTTTTACATTGCACAAATATAACATTATGTTACTTGTAATGATATTGGTATGGAATAATATTTATGCTGAATTGATTTGGAAACACTAAAAGTCTCTTCAATCTGCACCACATCAGTCAAATGTCCCTTTGCTAAACAAAGACCAGCTCCGTCCATTCACTCGCTCCTTCAACCAGGGGCGAGCAGCTCTTCCACAGGAATAAAAATACATCTTTTCTCATGCGAGCACTCAGACCCTGCACACACCAAGTCACACATTATCTCACGCACACACACAGAAACCGAGAGCAGATCCCATTCATCTGTTTGTTTATATCAATAATTTCACATAATTACAACCCTGCTTTGTCTGTCCTCTCCAAATGCACCGACTAAGAGAACTTGCTTTTGGCTCACTCTCCCATTTCTCATTCCACAGGGTAGACGGAGGAAATCATGAATAATGCCTCTCGCCGTTGGCACAACAAGGACAAGATTAATCCTGCAGCACAAACACCAGGCTGCCTTTTTCTGATTAATTTCACATTTATAATTTAGTAATTGCACAGCTCAGACAGTTGGATATAGAGCTAATAAGATTTACACCTGCTCTTTGAGGCGCAGGTCGAGCACAGATGTAGATACTTCCTCCATCGACTAGAGGTGAGAGTGAAATCAGAAAATTCAGAGCATACTCTAAAATTTGTGAATTAGCATTTGAGTTCTGGTAATCATTTATTATGATTCAATAATATAGAAAAAAACAACAACTGTACTGGTAAATTTTATTTATTTTCTGTGCTAATAAATATAATAAATATAAAACATTTAAAGACGTGCTATTATATTACATGTCAGTAGCTCTGTTACATTGACCTTTGTTGAAAAAAAATCAATCGTTTTTATTCAGACCACATTGTACTATAATTATTATCATTACAACAGAAAATGTTTAAGTTTAATTTTATTTTCTGCAAAATGTCGCCGTCTGCTGGTCTATGTACACACAAGCCGCACAGTAGAACTGTAGAAGTGCTTGACTGTTGTCATTATGTATAACGCAGCAGTGCAGTAGCATACATTTTTTTATTTTGCTATTGGCAGATATAATTTTTTTTTGTAACAATTACTGTCAGTTTACTCTGTATTTTCCCTTAAAATTTGGTTTTCCTTTTC
>JAFBJS010002409.1:205993-228108 GCA_016785265.1 Paraplagusia blochii
CACACACACACACACACACACACACACACACACACACACACACACACACACACTCACTCCCTTCATGTCCAATATTTAATACCCACCAAGTGACAGGCCAAGGACGTAACCAAGAATGTTTTATGCAAGTTACTGGCCCCAAGAACCAATTTAGAGGTCAGAAGGGTCCGACACTTTTCCAAGCTGTGAACCAGCAGACGAGAAGTAATCATGTCTAAGAATGTCATTGTCAAATTCACAGCGCCGTAACAAGAAACTCCGCTTCAACTTTGACCCCACAGGCTCCACGTTGGTGCCAGAGTCATTTTTACCAGTGCAAAGTAAGGACGCCAAACCTACCGACTGACAAATGTGAAATAGATCATTCCATTGCTGCGGCCCCAGTGCGGTCCTACGGGTGAACGACATTAATAGTGGCACGTTCCCATCTCACACATCTGGTTCACATGATCAGCTACAGACCATTAATTCGACTGTTTCCAAAAGTAGAAGCAAAGTGGCCCCACTTGTAAGTGTTGGAGGTTAAATGCACAATGTGTGATCAGAAGGTAAACAGAGGAGTTGCCCCGCGACCCACCTCCAAAACACACAAGTCTGACACAACAATGGATCTCAGAGGGATTCACTGGATAAATCAACTAAAGAAAGTTATTAGAAAAGAAAGTTATTAATCTATTAATCTATCTATCTATGTATCTATCTATCTATCCATCTATCCATCTATCCATCTATCCATCTGTCCATCTGTCCAGCTGTCCATCTATCCGTCCATCCATCCATCCATCTACAGTATCTATCTATCTATCTATCTATCTATCTATCTATCTATCTATCTATCTATCTATCTATCTATCTATCTGTCCATCCATCTGTCCATCCGTCTGTCCATCCGTCTGTCCATCCGTCTGTCCATCCGTCTGTCCATCCGTCCGTCCATCCGTCCATCCATCCGTCCATCCATCCATCTGTCCATCTGTCCATCCGTCCATCCATCTATCTATCTATCTATCTATCTATCTATCTATCTATCTGTCCATCTGTCCATCTGTCCATCCGTCCATCTGTCCATCTGTCTATCTATCTGGTCTACCTGGTCATTTTTGCTAAATGGAAACAAGTGTAAATGTATATAATGTATTGTAAAAACAAGCTGTGCTTTAGAGATACAGGAATGGAAAGAAAAAAAAACCCAAAGGTGGACACACTGAATAATTTGATAGACAATTCCAGAAAACCTAATCATTGGTAACTTACATGAAGTATGAAAACCCACATTGAAAGACGACGGCAAATTAGGCTAAGGAATAGAGTCCAAAAGGAAATTTCAAGGACAGTTTGTCCTCTTTGACCTCTTTGTGACTCACTCTTCCCGTCGAAAGAGACGGGATTTTACGAGGAGACACATCATTAGCCTGTCGTGAGGATGGCCATGCTCTGTTGCGTAGGACGAGAACGTGTCAAGCCATGATGGACCACACATGTTGCTCCTGACCTACACGGCACAGTATGTAGAGCGGCACCAGCCGCCTTTTGTCTTCCCCTCCTTGCTCCCGCCTCTCCCGCTTACGCCCTTGCCCAATGCCAATCTGCGGTAGAAGAAAACAAATGGGATTCGGAGGACAACTGTCGCAGCAGTGATAGACAGAGATTTATATGCAGGGATGAGTTGGGAGAGTAATGGAGTTGTCTATGGCAGATCCAGTCCCCACATCTGTCCAGTTCTACTTGGCAGCACTTCTGAGAAATTCAGTGGGGAGAGAGATATGCAGGTGTTTTTTTGTTTTTTTTCCCTTCACAAACAGATGCATCAACCTAAGCTGAGCCAAGCAGCAGACGGACGGCTCTGTCAGATGCATGAAAAGAAAAATGTTTTGTGCAGGCCCAAGCTGTGCATTTGGGAGAGATGTGCTTTCAGCCTTCTGCTTTAACAAAGTGGCTGTTTTGCATTTTTTGGCAAAACAGTCCATTGTCTTTGTTTTGGCCTTTAGAGCAAAACTGAATCACCTGAAGCCCTGAGGAAACAGTGGGAACGGAATCTGATTCACGACATCCTGGATAATTGAACTACACAAACATGTTTGGTGGAAATACTGCATTCTGTGTGTATCTGCAACCACTGAATGATGTCCAGGTTCCTCACTGGCACCTGATTCACATTACCACTTAGTCAGTTGCTGACTGAGGTCTGCTCTGCCTGGTTTAGCCCTGTGTGCAACAATCAATCTTTATGTGCTTTTAAAAGTGCAAAATAATGTCTCCTTGATGAATCACATAATTAGAGGCAACTGAAGCCAACTCCATTCCAGACAAGATAACAACTGTATGCAGGAACGGGGATTAGAAAAAAAAAAAAAAAAAAGTAGCAGCTTGCCAAAAGAGAAACAGAAGAAATGTGTTGTTGTCTTCGTGTATATCACTGCTGCTTTGAAGAAAAAAAAAAGTTACTTGCAGTGAGAGAAACTTTGTGAAGTAATCTAGCTGAAATTGAAGTGTAAGAAAAAGTTGTATAAATGTGAGGTGAACTATTCTCTTTAGGAGAGACAAGGATGGACAGGATCAGGAATGAGGTGATTAGAGGGACAACACAGACAGGAGGGTTTGTTGAACAGGCGAGAGAAGACAGATTAAGGTGGTTTGGACATGTTCAGAGGAGGGACAGTGAATACATTGGTATAAGAATGATCCTAGAGATGGAGCTACCAGGTAGGAGACAAAGAGGAGATTGATGAATGGATGCAACTCCTGACAAAGGGACAAAAGGAGACTAACAATACAGACATTTTTCATGAAAATCAAGTTAATCAAACATGATCTTACAGAATCAGATTTTTACCTCCTTCAGTATAATATAACTGAAAACACTGACACAGTTGAAAGAAAGAAGGATAATGGCAAAATGAATTAAGTACCTAATACCTAACCTTGGATAAGTTTGGTAGCCAGATCAGACAAAAAATCAGGAAAAATCCAACTCTCAGGCCCGTTTAGCCCAGTTCTGTTCCTAAGGCAGAACCAAGGAAATAATGTTTTTTACTACTCCACATCTGAAGTCATCAAAAACTGACAAGCTCAGTTCACTTGAGCAGAAAAAGACAAGAAATCCCGCAGTATATTTCCCACCATTTCACACCTCGGTTGATTCCGTCTGACGCAGCACTGTATCTCCAAAAGACAGACACGCTTTGTTCTTTAACAATGTTTCCTGCCCACTAAATCTGGGGGCCGTGACCCGCCAAGATGCTCCTCTCCTTCCTCTGGTTTCCCGCTGGGTTACAGTGGGAAGTCGTGTTACAGCCTCAGACGCATACCTGGCTCTGCTGCGAGAGGGGAAGCAGGAAATACTCGCCATAGCAGGGCTGCTTTGTACACTATAGGGGATAATGGGCTTCGTGCAGAGACATAGTTGCGTCTCTGGGCTATGTTCCACATCAGCACATTTCAGCCCATCCACAGTGTCTGGACAGGAAAAAACTTTTTTACTGTCATCTGCCTCATTGCTCTGCTTCTTTGCCCTTTTTCCCCCTTTTCCGACATAATGTGATTTGTTGTGGGCAGAGCCAGCGTGTGATGTGAAAAACAAATGAGCTGATATTATGCTAATGGTCTGAAGGTGGACAAGACTATAACCAAACAATGGGAGGAGGGTCAGGCTTTCATTAGGCCCCATGTGTATCAGGGACAAAAACACATGCAAGTCATGAGCCATAAATTCAGTTTGTTGTTCACACATTAATCTCTGACCTCACATCCGGGAGGGGGAGAAAAAAAAAAAAAAGACTCCAGTCATTTGCAGTGACGAGACCTGTAACCGGGCCAACACATGAGAGCAATCCACGCTCTGATCTGATCAGTGTTACAGCAACAGGAAAACAAACTCGGTGATAAAAACAGCTGCATCCCAGACGTCTTGTACGATTCACATCCGCAGCAGAGCTGACTGTGATTCGGATCCAAGCCCCAGGAGTTGAAAGTTTTTTATAAAAACAGGCATTGGGGGTGAATATAAACACGCATTCAGCCGATATGAAATTATACAGGTTACTTGAGTTCACATAAATAATGAATATCACTGTGGAATATTTGCAACTAAGTTTTTTTTTTTACCCCTGCTCATTGCGTAGGAGAATTGATTGTCTGTCACCTTCCATCCTGATCCCAAGGATAATTTAATGTAAAGTAGACACTGTTGACCAATGCCAACATCTGACCCCTGCTGGTCCTGTCTACAGACGGCTGCTGGATTTAGAGCTAATCATGTAGCTTTCATCCACTAGAAACACTCGAAAAACATCATAATAAAAAGCACAACCTGTTCCTTATTTGAACCTTTTTCCGCAGGTGTTTCTTCTGGAGCCTATAATTCTTCTATTGTTTCTTCTTCAAGACTATAATTCACTCCAAAGATTCAAGTATTAGGTCATTAATTCTTGAAGACTGACAGTCAGGGACAGGAGTTCATGTTCATAAAGACTCTGATTTATCTTCTGTTAATTGGGCTCAGACTCAAAGCTGTAGGATTTCACATAAACTCCTCCCTGCCTCCAGGTTCAAACCCCAAGGACTGGACCTGGAATCCCCCTGAATTTTCTATGACTGACCTGAACTCTGAATTAATCTTCAGACATTAAATTAAAACTTGACTTGAATTAGACTCAGGGATGAAGCCAAAGTGTCTCCTGACAAACTTTACTCTGGGCGAAAACTTTCTTCAACAATTTGATTTTGACTTGAAATGTAACAAGTCAGATATTTCAGAATATTCCTAGAACTCTCTTAAAACTGTCACTAAGACTTCTGTGTTTATGTATTAGGTAGTTACATGAAATGAAATGCACTAGTCATGGTTTCATACATTGGGAATGGGAGCACACCGGTGTGTGGGTCAAGGTTTGGTACGTTTTCTGTACAGGATCAGCACAATGGCAATAAAACAAAAAATTAATAGTAGACTTCTTTTCCACATTTATAAAGTACAAACATTCAATGCCTTAAAAAGCCTAAAGAGTGTTACCATACTATTATTTTGCTCATACAAATGAAACAAAAAAGAAAAAAAAAACTTGTGAGGATAAATCTAGAAGTCAGGTATTAACTATCAATTTTGGTAGCTTACATTTCTAAAGTGAAACTAGCATCTGGAAGGAACAATGCTGCACCCAAACATTACACTGTGGTAAAATTACATTCACTCATTTGCTTGTAGGTCGCCATGACTACCAGCCAAATCACACTGCAACCTGCGGGTGGTCAGTCCAATGAAAGTTATGAGTGTCTGAGACATTTGTTCAAAGCACCATATCAGCTGGTGGAATTGAACCTGAAGCCTTGAAGCCTAAGTCCGCTTCCTTAACCACTAGGCCACCAATGCTGCAGGACAAAGACATAAACACCCCTGATAACCACTACAATCATGGACGAGTTGTCTTCTCAGTGTATAACGGAACCAGTACAGGATACAGGTTGCAATTGTACTATATTTGGGGTAAACATAGAGGGACAGTGGTAGAGAGATGCAGCTACCAGGTAGGAGACATAAAGGAAGGCCAAGGAGGAGATTGATGGACATAGAGGTAGTTGGAGTGAGAGTAGAAGATACAGAGGACAGGGGGAGATGGAAAACATATATTGGCTGTGGAAAACCCTGAAAAAGAGACAAGCTGAAAAAGAAAAAAATGATATATATAGATATATTATATCCTAGTGTTCTGAATAAATGTCTTCCTTCTGTCTTCTCTTGGTCTCACTCAAAAGCCCATCCTCAACACCTTTCCAGGACACTGCATGCATGGCAAGACAAACATCTCCACGGGCCATAGATCACACCTCACTACCAGTAAAGAAAAAATGCCATTGACAGCTTTATATTGGCCGATGTGGAAAACATTCCAGGAATCGCAGACAGCAAAAATCCTGTTGGATGAAGCGGGAAAGGTAGTTGAAAGAACATGAGTTGATTTTAATTTGCACCAAGGACTCTCTGAGCGCTTATAAAAAAAATCCAGGTCCACTGGAAAATGATATTGTGCCATTTATGGAGATAAGCACTTTTCCAGTCTTTGAAATGGAACAGAAACAGCCGTGCAGTGCTGTGCGTGTTTACCTGGCCTACGGCTCCAGCTTTACTGGTCTATATCATCAGGATGGAGCCATTAAACCACACATGCACAGTTATTGACTGGTGCCTGTGCTTTTATAGGTCAAGTCAACTAAACACAATGAATCGTTTCATTTTATTACTTTCATACGCTGTATTTTCTTCTTTTTTTTTAACGCTGTATTTTGGAGATCACTTTTATTTCACCTTGAAGCCAACACTTTAGAAGCCTGAGTGGTGCATTGAAATTCTTCTGTCAATGTTCTGCTGCCGCAGACAGAGGAGGAATTTGATGAATGTCTCCTCTGGTCTCAGACATAACTGCTCCCATAGATTACTGAAACACACCGGACACCGGCTGACACAAATGTGTTTCAATGACGGCTCATCTTTCTTCACACTCATTTTTCTTCTCTTTTTCAAATTTGTCAAGGACCTCTGGACAAACCGATCAAAAATATCGTCCAATGGCAGTCTCTGGTTTTGGAAGAGACAAACTTCAATGAGAGAAGACAGCAGACAACTCAAGCCTCCTTTCTTTTATTTTGAAGGGCAGCCAAAATGTGAATATCTGACATAAATGGATCAAACGACCTCCATTTTATTAACAAGGGTTCTGTTTGATCGTATTTGTGTCCTGCTTCAAACACAACGCTCTGGTTTCCTGATCACTCTTAAAACACATTAGGCAACAGAAGCTTAACCATCTGACAGGAGTCATCTACTGTATGTCTTGACTTGTCAGCGCAGAACCTTGTAGGAACATTTGTTCACAGTCTAGCTGCAGACCCAGCCCTTCTCAGTCATCCACTGTGGTATTATTAAAGGTGATAAGCACTTTGAACATTTTTTTGGCTACTGAAGCAAATCACAACCTTCGTTTCTCACAGTCTATGACCTGAGGCAGCATCTACCGTTTACCCAGCTAACACTTATTAAGCTGGCATCAGCACTGTGACATATCTTCACAGTCTGATCTGATCATTCCTGAAATGATTTTTGTATTTCTCCTAATTTATATCCAAAAAAAACAAGACCAAAAAAAAATTTTTTTTTTCACTTGTGAATATTGTTTTTAAAGCTGAGATTCCAATCAAAAGGCTGAAAAAGGAATACCATAATCTATATATATTTTAACATTTTATTTATATATAAGTAAAATAAAATAAAAAATGGAATTTAAATTTAAATACATACACACGTATATATATATACATATATGTATACATATATATGTGTGTGTGTGTATATATATATATACATATATATACATATATACATATATACATATATATCTATATATCTATATATATATATTTTTTTTTTTTCTTCTGTTTCTCTTTCCCATTTCTTTTCCAGGAATATGTTGACCAGGATCAAAACCTCATATTTCTACTACCATTACAAGCTACTGAAAGAACTTCATATGTGTTGCACCTTTGTACCGGCTTTATTTTATTGTATTTTTATGCTCTGGTAACATCCATTACTCTGTCTGTCCGTCCAGGGAGTGGATCCCTCTCCTGTGGTTCTCCCTAAGGTTTCTACCAGCTTTCTTTTCCCTGTTTTTTTTCCCTCGGTAATTTTTTCCTTACCCTGGCTGAGGGTCTGAGGACAGAGGATGTTACCAACCCTGTAAAGCCCTATGTGGCAAATCTGATTTGTAAATGTGGGCTATAGAAATAACATTTGATTGATTGATTGATACAAACTAAGGACATTTACTTGGGTGGTATTCATCAGTTGTTTAACTTTAACAGGCAGAATATCCATCAGTATTTTTTCTGCTGAACTCAAAAACCCCGTCCTCTCTGGTCATACGTGTCTCGGATACGTCTAGGATCTTAACAAGAAGTGGATCATTTCCACTTGCAGCTGTCCGAGGTGTGGCCCACCCAGCATCCGCTCAGACCCAGAGCCATAGGAGAGAACAGAGCAGGAGGCTGAATTACAGTGCACATCTCATTGCTGTTAATTACAGTGGTGGGAGGAGGTCTGTTCTAATTACTAAGAAGGGCTGACAAAGCCGAGTCAGCCCAGAGAGCAGGGAGTGCAAGGGTGCCCTCCTCCTTCTCCTCCTCCTCACTCTGTGGTTTGGTTTTAATGAAGACCCTCTGACTTCTCCTCCAGCCTACCGGTGTGTGGCTGCTGCCGGTGCCGCCGTTTTCCAGTAAGCCAGGAAAACCCGTTCTCAATTAAGGCCCATTAAGACCTCAGCTTGGATGTGGCAGCTGTTCCACAAGTTGTTTAGGACAAAATTCAGGTCACTGTGCATAAACAAGGGACTGTAGATTACACTAAGCTCGCACAATAACACTGAATCTGTTTGGAGTTTAAAGAAAATGGATGTGGTTTTGGATTTTGCGATGGATAATCCTATATTTATTATTATGCATTTTCTAAAAGTAAATATATATTAGGAAGTGGTTTTTTTCCCCCCTCCTGGATGTGATTCAAATACCGCAGGTCACATGTTGGACATCAGGACGTCGGAGGTTTGAGCTACGCTGCACCGCACACAGCTGCTGCCTGCAGTAATGATTAACTTCACAGCTAACACAGAGCCCACTGGGTGGCGTCGAAAGGACTCCGACTTTTATCGGCACCTGAGTTCTCCTGCCTCAGACATCATTATGTGAAACACAACACACTTCATTTGACGGCACCTGGAAAACAACTCATCATAAACTGATCATTTTGACACATCCATTCTTTACTTGTGTCTTTGCCATATTTCATTCTCCCTCCATCTGTGGCTCCATCTCCCTTCTTCTTCCTGTATCTGATTCTCCACCGCTGCACCACCTTCCCCTCGCTCTCGCTCTCTATCTCTCCCTCTCCTGCCGATCCATCTAACAGTGGGGCGTCAGAGCATTCCATCTTCAGTGTGGGAGCTCTGTGATAGGGGTTAATGGACTGGGCAGGATGAAGCATTGTGTCCCGCGGTCGGAGATTGCCATTTGTTTTGTGTGGGATCAATGAAGAGATCCAGGGTTGGTGCCCGCTGGAGATGATGAACTAATGTCTAACCACACAGCCATAAGAAAGTGTCAGTGGGAAAACACATCAAATCTCAGCGTCAGTTTTGCTTTAATTTTGCATTTTACCGAGCAAAATATTTACATCATCAACGCCTGAAACGCACCCCCTGAATATTTTAACAACATTTCGGAGTCACAGGGAAACTGGAGTGAAACAAGGACAGATGTTAATTTGGTTCGCGGAGGAGTCAACGACATCGCAAGAGGAGGTGAAATCCATATTCCTTAATCGTGTTTGCTCCCTTGGGGTTTTAAACGATAAGATTCCGCCACAACATTGCAAATGAACTGATGACATTCACTTAGGGAGGAAGTGATGCAGCTGATAGTTTGCACTCATTGTGAATTTAGTAACTCTGGTTTGAAGGCAAGACTATTGAAACACAGAACACTGTATTTAAGAGACATTCTGTGATGTTAGTAAAAGAAAAACTCCATGTACTGACAGACCACAGTAAAGACTGAGGACATTATGGACAATTTACTTCCCTCTTCTGCAAAATACTTCATCTTTGAGAGATAAGAAAATGTTTTTCTTCAAAATTTAGAATCCCAAATAGTTATCATCATGGAGGAAATTAGTAGATTACACTGCTGTCTTCTTCAATCTTGATTATTTAGATTACAATCAATTAATTATTGATTGTTATCCCTTTTTTTGAGCAAATATATCAATAACAACTAAAATAGCTCATAGGAGTTCAATTTCAGAAAGAAAGAAAAATAAAAGCAAATTACCGCATTTTCACGACTATAAAGACACATAAAAGTCTTAGATTTTCTTCAAAATGTGTGGCCCGCCCTATAGTGCAGTGCGCCCTGTGTGTTGTTGTTGTAAGGTGGACGTAGTAGAGGACACTATGAGAACGTTAAAGGGGGAAGTGTGGGCGTGGATTGTATATAAAACCTGCATCTTATAATCAGGTGCGCCTTATGTGGGTGTTCAATACAGTAAAGTAAAGTAGACTGGGCCTTTTAGTACGGTGCGCCTTATAGTCATGAAAATACGGTATGTCCATTCATCTTCTTCTGCTTGTCCGTTACCGGGTCGCAGGGGTGGCACCAGGGACAGTTGACGCCACCCAAATCACATTGCACCATATTGTGAGCCTTCGTGTGGGTTGTGAGCCCACAGGAAGTGATGTGGGTTGGGACGTTGCTACGCTGAGAGCACCTCAGTGGCAACCTGGCAGCTGGTGGATTCGAACCGCGGACCATGCGGACCCAAGTCCGCTTCCTTAACCACTAGGCCACCACTGCCACTTGACGGTATGTCCAATCACCACTAAATCTATGCTTAATATGAAACCCTCTCAGAGCAGAACTGTCCACTAATAATACAGGACAACCAAAAGTTTTGAGAAATATACTGACAGTCAAAGCTTGAAGACTGTCCCTCCAACAGTCAAAACAGATGCTGCTACCATTAGCCCTCTTCCAGCCCGGGTCCTTCCTCCACCTGTTTCTTCCTCAGCCTTCCAACTCAGGCCTGACCCAGCTGTCTGCCTGAAGCTACAGTACAGTGCTATGTGAGAACCATGTCGTATAAAATAAAAAAAAAAAAAATCTAAGATACCAGCGCCTGTGCTCCCCTGCCCAACGGGGTCCTCTGTGGTGAATTGGACACACACTGGGATGGCCGGATTTCCTTAAGCTGCCATGCAGAATCAGGATCCGCGTGGGGCCTTGGTCCGGAGGATCACAGCTTCTCCAGTTTGTTTATTTAATTTTGCTTGCATCATTATCTCATGGACCGAGGAGGCTGGAGGTGAATTTGATGCAGGGTGATGAGTCAATGCTTGTCTTCTCTCGCACGCAATCAGCTGTCCATACTGTCCAAATCAAACATCGTATTAAAACGCCGTGATCCGTATCCCAATGAAATTCCACCCTCGGAGGGCTGCGCTCCGTGCCTCCCATTTCATCCCTGGAGCTCATACAATTAGTCACATTTATCATTGTAGAATGTTTCACACCAGCTACGAAAACCGGGCACAGCGCCATCACCTTGTAGAGTGCTGATTGAATTTAACTGTTCTCTCACCCCTGTCCTGCCCCCTTGTTAGGCAAAGTGAATTTTACTAATGCTTGCCGTGGGCTAATGCCTTCTTTTACAAGCCTAATAAGAATAATGGCTCGTCATAAATTCAGAGTCATCCCCATCTTATGAGACGAGCTGTAAAATGACGTATGAATTATATCACTGCTTCATGTGCACTTAACATATGAGGACAGGACTGGAGGTAAAAAAAAAAAAGAAGAAGAAGAAGAAGAAGAAAAACCTGGAGGATCCACAGCGCACACTAATGGACACGCACTTTTTACTTCATAGATTATGTAAAAATGTACTTCTAGCATAGAGAAGATGCTATGAGGATGGGAATGGAGTTCTGCAAACTGTGGTGTAACTCTAGAGTGGACAGCAGTGTGGATCAGAGGAGAACAGAACAATCCTCTTAGAAGTCATTAAACACCACCCAACAAGGCCATCAGCATCTGCTCACTTTGCTGTGTGTACTGATTTGTCCAACACGACTGCCGAGGAGGGAATATTCATCCGAATGATGAAGCTGCTCATTGGTTTAAAGTGAATGAGGTTAATGAAGTGTTATTCCAGTAGTTCAGCCTATTAAACCCAAACATCGGTCTCATTTGTGACCTCACATTTTTTATTAGCCACTATTAAAAGTGTGGCTAATTCTGGGTCCAGGTTTCGGTGCCTGGCGTGGCTATAACTAGTAGCAGACGTCGGGGAAATTAGAGCTCAACACCTACTCTCCCATTCATTCGCAGCCTGGTCGGACTGCTGTGCCATCTGCGGCGCACCAGAGGTGGGATTTGTCAGCATTGCTTTAAAGCATTGGTCTCACAAAAGGACACGCTTTCCAAATCTGGGTTTGCCTTCTTGTTTGTCCTGTCTTCCCTAATTTGACTTTGGCCTGTGCTGCGAGGTGTCAGCTCCAAAGATTTTGTCGTGCAAAGTGCAAAATAAATACATGCTAATTCGAATGATATTTGAGCTACACATCCTCACCACTGAGCCACAGTGGGATTGAAACTATTTAATGATGTTGTACTTGGTGAGAAACATACTGCTGTGGCAGTGTTGAGGGCAGAGGATCTTCACTGGGAGGTTCTAACTTCACTATGACACATTCTGTGCAATCCATTTTGTTCTCAAAGACCAGATAGAATTTTGAATAGAGTTACCAAGTTTACTTTGGGTTAAAAATGTCATTTGGTGGAAATACGTTACTCAGAAGACAGAAAGCGTAGCAACCAGCATATCTTAGCTTGATACAACAATGTTGTCCTCTTCTTGTTTTCTTTACAGCTTGTCCCTTTTTCAGGGGTTGCCACAACGAGTCAACATTTTCCATCTCCCCCTGTCCTCTGTATCCTCAACTCTAACTCCAACTACCTCCATGTCCTCCCTCACTGCATCCATCAATCTCCTCTTTGTCTACTACCTGGTAGCTCCATCTCTAGGATCATTCCCTCCTCTGAACATGTCCAAACCATCTCAATCTGGCTTCTCTCGCCTTTTCTCCAAACCTTCCTGTCTGCGTTGTCCCTCTAATCACCTCATTCCTGATCCTGTCCATCCTTGTCTCTCCTAACAAGAACCTCAGCATCTTTAACTCCTTCACCTCCAGCTCTGTCTCTTGTCTTCTCCCTATTCCTAGTGTCTCTAATCCATCCATCATGGCTGGTCTCACAACTGTCCTACCTTCACCAACTCTGTTCCTTGTAACCTGTATCCTTTTGATGAATGTGATAAATCACCTGAATGCAATGCACAGTACAAGTGAAAAGTTGGACACACCTTCTCAGTCAATGCGTTTCCTTCTATTTAGAGTTTTATTTAATGAAAAAGTGTGAAATAACTCCAGAAATTCTTCTTTCTTGGGGCAGTGGTGGCATTGTGGTTAAGGAACTGGACTGGGGTCCAGAGGGTTCCAAGTTCAAATCCACCAACTGCCAGGTTACGACTGAGGTCCACATCTGATCAGTCACCTGATGTGTGTTCCAAACAGTCTTGAAGGGGTTCGCAGAGATGCTCAGCACTTGTTGGCTCTTATGTCTTCCCTGTGGTCCAGCTTATCTCAAACCATCTTGAATAGATTCATATGAATCCAGTAGGAAAGGGTTTCAAGATCTACAATGCTAATAGTCACGGAAATCAAGGAAACAAATTGAATCCAGGAGCCGTGGAGCAGTTTAAACATCTGGAATATTTTATGCAATTTTTTCCATGAAAAATAAAATATCCTAATCTGACAATATCCGTGAGCTGGTTGTTCCAACATTGTACTCAACGCTCCTCTGACCATGCCGTGCAGTTTTTTACAGTTTGCTGTCAGGAATTCCCACACAGGAAACATTGGGGACATCGAGACAACAAAGACAAACTCCAAACAGCCATGAAATGCAATTAAGAATCTCCTGAGTCTATTGAGCTCCAGAGCTGCCCGTCCCTGGAGGTCGCGATAAAAGGGCTCAGTACCCTCCCATCCATCCTCACAGTTCAGAGGCTAAACCAGCGCAGAAATCGGACACTCGCTCACTGTGAGGGTCCCAAGCGTTCAAGGCTCTTAAGAGCAGAAAAGCAAGGGTTAACTCTGGGACAGTCTCCCCCTAATGTTGATGACTGGCCTTTGATTGTCCCTCCATTCATGTGTAGTGTACTGGTGAAAGGAGAACCTGACACTGACGTCGGCGATGTCCTGCAGGAGGGGCTGATAACTGATCTCATAGGACACAGATCCAGTGTGTGAGATGCCGTCCAACTTTTAAGGACAGTGACAGCTGTGTGACAGATCTGGGCGTTAAAAAACGTTGGGGACCCCCTGGAGATGACAGGCTCTTGGCCCATCTCAAGAACTGATTAGGGGCCCGGGCTATTGAAGATGCTTGACCACATTTTCGTCCGTCTTTCGCCGCAACTATTGAACAGGCTGCCGATCACTGCTAACAATCTGAGTCTCTATTTCTGTCCCGCCGGTTTAAGTTTAACATTTTTGCGTCCATTTTCTAACCGTGTTGTGTTTCTCAGTGGACGGAGGTCACTGTCACGCGGTTATCTGACATGTCGGTCAAAGTGATTTGTTGGGAAACAGGATATTAAGCTCTTTTGGAAAACATTTCAGAACTGAAGAAACCTCTTGGATGAGAGGTGACGCGTTTTTCAAAAAAAAAAAAAAAATGTCTGGTTGCCTAACAAAACCATTTAACTGACACTAGATAAAGTCACCTTCAAATTAATAGCTGCTGTGATGTTAATGTCAAAAGTGAGTATTTTGGTTAAACTGAGTTTGAGCTGATTATTTCAGGTAAGAACGGAAACAGACAACCCTTTAGTCAATTTCCATTTTCTAATTATTTTCCTAAAAAATGTCCAAAAATTGTATAACATGGTATAACATATGATATTTTATCATATTTGTGCAATCATAGTTTTTCGTCATTCATTTTGATTTATTGTTTATTGTTTATTTAAGCATCTATTGTGTTTTTAACATGTTTTTACACCCAACAAGCTGCAGCAAAGTTTCTTCCTCCATGGCGTTTACCTTCCTGCCAATCGTCAGTATGTGGGTATTGAGTTACAGGAGGCCCACCTCTTATTATTTTCATGGGAACCAAGGACAGGCTGTCTTGTGCTGGTGAGATGAGAGGATATTTATATGGATGCATATAATGTTGTGTTCCCAGTACGGGGGGACATTCAGCAGCCTATCTGTGAATAGCATCAGAAGCTTTCAGCTCGACACAGTCATTAATATCACAGGGGTTTATGTGCTTCATATTGCCTCCATGCCAGCTGGGACTGCATGCCTGATGAGCTGGCTAGTGTGGTAGAGGATGAAGCGTTCTTCCTCATAACCTCATTCACAGTGTGTACTCAGCATGGCCCAGTGTCCACAGATTATCACTTTGTCTCCATTAAGGACCAGTCATAGCCCAGAGCCGCCTCGCCTTGATCAATGCAGGAGTTATTTCAAATATGTTTGTTGTTGTTGTTGTTAAAAACAATCTTGTTGAAATTTTAATTACGTCTGAATCTACATTTTTCTCAGCTGGGTCAAACTGCCAGAGGCATCTGTGAGAATAACTGAAGCCTCTACTGGTGATACTGACACAGTCATAGACAAAGGAAGAGGAGGGAGTCGTCAGCAGACTGGTTTTTCCATCGCAAGGGTAAGTCAAAACGTTTTGAGACATTCTTTGGAATTTTAAATCGAGTAATTTTCATTTGCTTTACTCCTTGAGCCTTCCAGTGGGTGGTGAGTCCACTGGAAGTTGTGTGGATCAGAATGGTGCAATGCTCAGAACATCTCAGTTGCAACCTGGCAGCTGGTGGATTAGAACGTGAAGTCTTGTGGACCCAAGTCCACATTCTTTATCCCTAGTCCACCACTGCTGACGTAGCAATTTCAATTGGTAAATGTGAAAGTAGCTCAGGTCTCCAAAATACTAATAAATATCATATTCAGGCCAGTTCTGCCCTGCTGATTTTGGTTTGTACTTTCAACATTAACCTTTTGCTACGAAATGATTAGGCCACTACTACCTGATTACTATAATTATACTATTATTATCTTACTGCCTGACCAAAAATAAAGACTTTTCCTTTCAGTTTGTCCCTTTTTCAGGGGGTTGCCACAGCAAATCAAGATTTTCAGTCTCCCACTGTCCTCTGTATCTTCTACTCTGACTCCCTCACTGCATCCATCAATCTCCTCTTTGTCTCCTACCTGGTAGCTCCATCTCTAGGATCATTCTTCTACCAATCTTAACTCCTGCAGAAATAAAAGACAAAAAAAAAAAATCCATAAACATCAGGTATGACTCAATTATGTCAAATGATTCCAAATCACATTAAAGTCTTTTTTTGTTGTTCTGCGATTCATACTGACGTTCTTCACAGACACATTCAGGCAACAACAATGGCTGCAACATTTGAATACAGATGAAGAATTCAAATGCAGGTGCTGAATAACATCCCACAGGGGTCGGACCACAACTAATGCCCCGTAGGTTGGTTGCCACACAGTTCTGAGGCAGCTGCCAGCGTACCCTAGCAACAAGTACCAACAACCTCCAAGGGCGACCAGCCCCCCCGACGTGAGGGCCTAGCAGTCCATGTATCCCAGCATGCTTTGCCACTGTGTTGCCCTTCACCTCACGACCTGCCATAATGGCAGCATGGAGAGATGAAAGGAGTCATGTGACATGTGTGGACGTAGTCTCCTCGGCTTCACGCTGCTGGCTGCCTTTTCAGACACAGCTCACATGCGGAGAGGGAAGACATGGTGCAGCTTGGGCAACAAGAGTCAACACAATCAGACAGAACAGAAGTTGTGTTCTTTCTGCTTTTTTTGGGTGTGTGTGTGTGTGTGGGGGGGGGGGGGTTCTTCCATCCTAACAAAGGACGTCTGACAACGTACAAGCAGTTTCGGATGCTCCGTGGTTCATTTTCTTCTCCAGTGGTGCAGATTATTACATCTTTATTTCTGCCTCCAAATTAAAAAAAAAAAAAACTCATTAGATTTGAAGATGTTTACTGACCAGAAGGAGTTAAAGGAGAAGAGCAAAAACACCAATCTGTTGAAACACACTTTCACTTTCACCATCCAGCAGTCAGTGGAGACAAAAAGTTACCCGGTAACATTGAGTGTGTGAAAAAGCGCCATCTGTGCTCAGAGCCAGCAAGCCACCGCACCACAGTCATCATTCTGTCTCTTATACACATCTGTCAGGAGTCATGTGACATGTGTGGACGTAGTCTCCTCGGCTTCACGCTGCTCGCTGCCTTTTCAGACACAGCTCACATGCGGAGAGGGAAGACACGGTGCAGCTTGGGCAACAAGAGTCAACACAATCAGACAGAACAGAAGTTGTGTTCTTTCTGCTTTTTTTTTTGGGGGGGGACAGGGGGTTCCATCCTAACAAAGGACGTCTGACAACGTACAAGCAGTTTCGGACGCTCCGTGGTTCATTTTCTTCTCCAGTGGTGCAGATTATTACAGCTTTATTTCTGCCTCCAGATAAAAAAAAAAAAAAAAAAAAACCTCATTAGATGTGAAGATGTTTACTGACCAGAAGGAGTTAAAGGAGAACAGCAAAAACACCAATCTGTTGAAACACACTTTCACTTTCACCATCCAGCAGTCAGTGGAGACAAAAAGTTACCCGGTAACATTGAGTGTGTGAAAAAGCGCCATCTGTGCTCAGAGCCAGCAAGCCACCGCACCACAGTCATCATTCCTGCACTCACGCTACATTCTGACAGTAATGGGACTTTAAATCAGTGACTTGCACCCTGAGGGTTCATTACAAGGTGACAAGCCATTGTTGCTGCTTTGATGACAACAAGTGGCAGTGAGGGAGGGCGGGGGGCGAGCCGGGGAAAGTGAGGCAGATGGTACGGAGAGATGACAATGGCGCCATTTCACAGCATATCCTCCACCTGTGGCGTGACGGAGGCGGCTGCCGGGGTCTTTTGATGCCTGCTGAGACGAATGCAATGGATGAACATATCTCTTTCTGACAGCTTCCATATCTTTGCTGATTGAGATGTCTAGACGCACACAACAGAGAGCACTGGATAAGATTTTGAGAGGCATGGCGCAACTTTTCTGCAGGAGCAAACATATACAGCTGAACTTTTAATAGGAGTTTAACCAGAGTTTAACTTTAACCAAGTTGTGACAGCAGCCAGTGAGAACTTCAACTGAGTAAAAATCCATATATATTTTTTACGTAAAAAAATCCTTACAAATTTGATATATTATTTTAATTTTCAGCCAAATATGAAGACTATTTGGCCAATGTATACTGAGAAACACTCACTAGTTCCTACAAGGCTAATCTGACCTGCACACTTTGCTTGCCTTACTTGTCTGTGATGCTCAAAACGTTAATTCCACTACTCCGCAACATGAACCTATTTCCTGAAAAGCAGCACTGTGTTATTTCATTGAATTCTTGTTTCCCTTACGACTTATCTCTTTTCTCAGGGGTTGCCACAGCGAGTCAGCAATTTCCATCTCACCTTGTCCTCTGTATTTTCTACTCAAACCACCTCTTTCACTGCATCCATCAATCTCCTCTTTGTCTCCTACCTGGTAGCTCCATCTCTAGGATCATTCTTCTACTAATGTATCCACTGTGCCTCTTCTGAACACATCCAAACCATCTTAATCTAGGTTCTCTAGCTTTTTTTCCCCTAGACTTTTCAATGAATTCGTTATGATTATTTAAGGAAGAAATTTGGGTCCATGAGGCCTCAGGTTGCCAGGTTGTCACTAAGGTGCTCTAATCATAGCACCGTCCTGACCCACATAACTTCTTGTGGGCTCACCACCCACAGGAAGCCTCACAATATGGTGCAATGTGATTTAGGTGGTGCCAGCTGGCTCTGCGACCCACAAATGACAAGCGGATGAAGATGAATGAATCAATAATTATTTAATCATACAAGTACAGTATATAATCAAAGTCCTTAGTCGAGAATTCAGGTTACACATATTTCCCATGCTGTTCTGTGCCAAGCAAACACAAGGCAGTTGCTAATTTCCATGTGCAAAGAACACATAATGGGACATTTCTTCTTTCTCTCCTTTCATGTTCAACATGCTGGCCACATGACGGAAAAAAAAGGATCCACCCGAGTCTTTAGGCAAACCCATTAAACTATCCTCATGTAAGCATATGTTACAGTGGCGAAGAGCAACATGTCAAAAATCCAGATGAGTTGTATTAAGGGAGAGCAGGTGGCTCCTGGTTCAAAGAGTGCAGGGATGAGGTTGAGTTTTTCTTTTCTCTTAGAGGGAGGTTTTTTTTTTCCTTCTTCTTCTCTTCTTCCTTTTACTTACACTCATCTGCACCAGTGCTTTACATCTGTCCAAGTCCTCCTCCCCCTGTCTGCCTACCTCAGGGTTGCATTATTATCAGCAAAGTGCTTCTAAATCCGCTCCTAAACTGCTAAACTCCAGGATGTCGACTTCATGCTTCGTGCTCAAGGATCTGCCGCTGCTCCGTCGTTCTCTCATGCCTGTCGTGCCAGAGACAGCTGGAAAAACTGTGTGTGTGTTGATGATCTGCATTTACCATAGGGATCTCAGAAGCACTAGGACATATCTATTCTAGAGCACATGAGGTAGGAATCCCCAAAAAAACAACCTTTTTCTGCAACATGTACAGTGGTGCAGGCAAAAGTCAATAATGTTGTTCTATTAATTTTATGTTTCTCATGCTCTCTGAGATCAGCTGATCAGCAACTCTTAGTTTTTATCAAACTCAAGCTCAGAGGGGATCAGAGTCTCTGCAGCCGCAGCCCTTGGACTCTGCAACCAGCTGTCTTTGACTGGCAGACAAAATTCTGCTTTTCAATTATTTCAATCTCTTTTCAAATACATCTTTTTGATCAGCACAAAATGTTTTCCCCTTTCATATTTAGTTTTATTACAAAATCCCCGCTCACATACCCCATCAAATCTGGAATCTAACCCAACCAACCAGCTGGGCCATAACTGTTAAAACAAATATCTCTAGTCGTAGTTTTTTCTTTTGAATAAACTTATTAGGTTAAATAAAAAAATACAAACCTGGTGTGGACATTGATCAACAAACAGTGCCTGCATGTTTTTCTATGAATTCCCCTTCAATAAAAGCTTTGGTTCTAATATGTTGTTATTTCTTCTCCTGCACACCATCACTGCTCTCCATTGTCAAAACGTATGACTGCTGCCCACATAAATGGATTTAACTGCAGAACATCCTGTTACACATGCAAACGTCCCAGAGCTGGATTGTATTATTACAAATGTGATCATTGGAATCACATTCATCATCACTGGGAAAGAAAAAAAGACAGATTCTAGATTTTGTCTTCTTCCCCCTCCTTGACGGCACCTTACACAAAAGTTTCCTTCTTTTTTGAAGGCGCCTGTGTTTTGTCATCCAGTGTATTTTATGCTCTTAAAAGTTAATAAAGTGCTAAAGGGATGAAATGAGGCCACGGGAGTTCAAAGCGCTAATCTCTTCAGGACTTTTGAGGAGGGAAAAGGATTGCTGAGACTGAGGCTTAGAGAGAGGGAGCAGAGAGAGAGGCTGCAGGGAGTGAGAGAGTTGAGTGTGGGCTAAATACAGAGAGCAGTGATAAGGAGCCCATCATCTCCAGTCAAAGCATATTTTAACTAGCGGGCTTATTAAAAGGATGAAGATGAGCCAAATCCTCACAGATGTGTGACCGGCTCTCCTTCTCATGATCTCCTCTTCGGCTCAGCTCTACAGCCAACCTGCTGTGACACTCTACTGTATCTCGCTTACTATTAAACATTAGTGCAAAATCCTTCTCCTTTTTTTTTTGCAACCTGCTGACGCCACCAGCCGATCAATCCTGCAACTGCAGACGTTTAAATTTTGTGCTCTATTGTCTGTTTTTTTTTTATCTGCAGCTTTCATCTTTTGGTAGAGTAGCAGCAATTTTAAAGGATGTGATGATTTCACAGATAGGGGGCAGTGTTCTCAAAGTAAAAGTGCCCGGGTCCAGAGCAGACACACTGGAAGTTGTAGAGAAATAAAGACAACCACAATGACAATGTTTCTGTGTGTAGACTACAAATACCTCTAGAGTGAATCTGTCTGATTGAGCTGGAATAAGAGTTTAAAGTCTCAACCCTGATTTGTTGCCTCGTTACGTGGGGAAAAAAATCATCTTTGTCTGTTGCCCAGGACAATATTTAATATAATATTAGAAAATTACGAAGCATGAGACGTCTTAATGCTGCACTTTACTTTGGCCTGACTTCATATTAGCCCACATTTATCTGCTCTCTGTCTGTTTAACCAACACACCAGTGTCTTCCCCCTAATTCAGCGCCATCCTCAGGCTGAATCAGTTTGCCTCCTGCACTGGAGACAGAAATAGCTCTTAATAATGAAAGATTGATGTGAAGTAAGCTTGTCATTACATGCTGCACTAGACAATTAGGTGCCTCCCAACATGCGGTGCTCTGATCTTCTCCTCCTCTCTTGTTCACCCTCTGTCTCTCTCTTATCCTGTACTCCCCGGTTCCTCCTTTTCTCCTCCACGTCATGCACTAAAAAGTTTCTAAATGAACTTGTCACCTGCCTGTATCCCTTGTTCTGCTCCATAACCAGTTTCATAAGATCTAGTAAAAAAAAATAAATATATTACTTTTTTTTTTTGACGCCACTTTTGCAGCACCATCTGTAACTAACATGCGTTCAAACCCACTGACAAACCAGTCAGTGTTGACGCCAGTGCACTTCTCCAGGTGTTTCTTCTACCTCTCCACCAACCTCTCCATCAACCCTCTCAGGGCTGAGCCCGTACCCATGACAGTGACTGAATGTATTCATAAACACAGAGAGGATTGACATGTCAATGGGCTGCTTATTCCCTCCACTATCAGCTTACAGCCTATAATTACAGCCAATCATCTCGGATCAAGCACGTCTGCGTGAACGGGGCCAACACAACATCTGCTGCCTGGACCAACAGGCCAAGAAGGTCTTTTAAAGTGAAAGGTGAGCTAACTGTGGTTGGAGACAGCAGAGGAAATGTTAGCTGCTACAGAGGGCTATTGACAAACCCTCACAGGGCGGATTTTTCTTTTTCCCACTGGGAGCAGGTGCCATAAGGTATTTCTTATCTTCCTCATGCAACTGAGAAAATCTTATCACAGTCACTTGAAGCTTAGTTGCTTCATGATCAAGATATATTTAGAACCCTGCTGGAAAAAAAATATACAGTCATGAAAAAAATGAGTAGTCCACTCTGCTGTTTTCTTCAATTCCTTGTTCATCTTAATGCCTTGTTCCACTAAAGGTTTATCACCGGGGGAAACAATGAACACAAAACCATGCAGTGACTAAAAGCACTGTATTTGTCAGTACAATGTTATTGCTAGTGATGTAGGAACGGAAGTGATTTTTGTCACTGTCAA
>JAFBJS010002409.1:228160-294125 GCA_016785265.1 Paraplagusia blochii
ATTATGAGCCTTTTTTGTTGTTATTATATTTGTCCAGATTAATGTAGATTAAGTGGAAGCAGACTTTTAAATGGACAAGAAATTAAAGAAAGAGCGGTCTAATATTTTTTTCCATGACTGTATATATCTATATATTTTTATTTAGCTTTAAATGTTAACGTATGTCAGCAGTGGTGGCCTAGTGGTTAAGGAAGCAGACCTGGGATCAGGGCTTCAGGTTCGACTCCATCAGCTGCCAGGTTGCCACTGAGCCGTTCTGAGCATAGCACTGTCACGACCCACATAACTTCATGTGGGTTGCAATGTGATTAGGGTGGCGCCAGCTGCCCCTGCGACCCAGCAACGGACAAGTAGAAGAAGATGAATGAATGAATGGAGCATAGAAGGGATTTTTATTATCCTTAATTATTTGCAGATTTTTTGTTCTCTGACGTCTTTCATGTAGCACATTGAAATCATGCCATCTTGCAGTCTAGATCATAAAAAATTATTATTTTAAAAAATCAATTATTTTTTATAATTAAAATAACATTTGTGAAGGCGACTCATACATATAAAACAGATTTAATGAGCTACCTTGTTGTAAAAGATGAACTACCTTCCTTGGCTATACTTCCCTGCGTACTTTACCTTTATATATACATATATATTTATTTATAGCAGGAAATGTTGACTGGAATAGCTTCTTAAATTTACAGTCTTACTGTAAAAACTCCCTGGCAGAGATACCAACCTGAAAATATTAGATTTTTCATTTTTTGGAGTGTTGAGTTGAAGTCCTTGTGTCAGCGAATGTTTCAATAAAACTGACAAAGTACGTTCACAAAGCAATAAAACACAGGGCTATTAAACCGCAGCTTTTCCTAATTTGCTAATTGTGTTGTCTCAAACTGTGAACTTATGGTGAAGATTATTAAAAAAAAATGGTTGCCAATAAGTGCAAGTGCAATAAAAGAATTTGCTAAAACCTCCCTATTTGCCACAAAGGACTCTATAAATAAGAAGCGAGTAGTTTTTATGAAGCTGGGAAGTTGTTAAAATCACTCTTGTAATGTCACCACAGTGAGTTATAAATCCGAAGCATCTGGACGCACGAGTGACAGGCATCTTCACTTGATGTCTGTTTTAATGGCTGTCTAAATTCCCCACCGTGTCGCTGTGACTGTAAAAGGAAATGCCTGCCACAGTCTGTACCACAGGTCCCATTCTAATATGTTTGCTTTGGTTTGCCTAATGTTTAAAAAATGCTCATTTACTCAAGGGGGATTTTAAAGTTACGGACGACGTTAGGAGAAGAAGAAGAGCTGTGTCAAGCTGATGGGAAAAAATGTGACGGGCAGCTGTTAAGTCTCAACTGCGGCTGGTGATGTAAATTTTGGTCCAGCTTGTAGGCAAACCCCAAAACCACCAGACAATGCTTGGGTTAAATCGTCAGCGTCTGTGTGCGGACACCCAACAAAGAGACTGGCATTCTAGCAATTCAATCTCTTTCTCGTTTTTTTACGGTTCTTTGTTCTCCGATTCGCTGTGATAGTAATGCAGAAACAAAGACAGAATAGATGGAAACTCCCATGTTTGTCTTTTTGTTGTAAACAATGTGTAATTACTTTCCAGACTCACCAAACTCTGTAAAATCTCACAAAACAGAGATGGGAGTTGACACTAATAAAGACGCATCCTGCTCATCTTTTTTCCAAGCGGCTTCTCCGTCTGCCTACACCCGCTTCCCTTCTCCGTCTCCGTAAACACGATAATCAGAGTCAGAAGCCTGTGGGCTCTGATGATGCCAGGCCTTCAAAAACAATGAATCATTTCATTTAGACTACGTGGAAAGTCGACAACTACGCTGGTTGCAGGTAGCTGATCTCGTCTCTCATAACACAATGGAGTCACAGAAAAGAAGACCTTCGTTGTCACTTCATCTGAGGACGAACAGCAAAGACAGTTGAGGAATAATGGCTCTACGGTGATAATAGATGAGACCTCATTGTTCAAACTGATCCATTTGCTGCAATAGTTTTTGTAATTTCATCTTGTTTGATTGAAACAGGAGCGGCTGATGCTGCTAACAGGATGTTATCAGAGCATCGCAGGTTCAAATCCCACCCTGCTTGGTGTGTTGATCCAGCATCAAAGTCAACCTCAGTCCTCGGGCACTGCTGACAGCAACCTCTGCTCCACAGGGATGGATTAATATGGAGCCAGAATAGTCTCAAAAAGAACACTGTAGGACGTAAACCTGGTTCTTGGACGCAGTTTAGTGACGTCACGGACGGACCCTGGTGGGGACACTGCCGTGTGATTGGCTGCAAACGAGTGAAACGTCTGATTGGCTGGTGACGGAGCGACGTAGCAAATTTACGCTCACAAATCTGGTCGGTGTAAGACGAGTCACAAAAATACAAATTAGCGTGCGCGTAGTTTCACAAATTAAAAGCACGATTTGCATGCGAGTACCACAATTCACAAACGAATTTTGAAGAATTCACAAACGTATTTTGACGTGTGAAGCGTTGTTTGTGTGATCTTCTCAGAATATGCACGCAGATCCGTGTTTACGCGTGTGTTCTTTTTGAGACTATTCTGGTTCCATAGATTAAAAGCAGAGGATACATTTTCTTCTGTGTATTGAAACAATAACCAGTTGAGACTGTATGTTCATTTACATTTAAAAAAACAAAAATTAAATCTAAAAAGGGCAGCAGTGGTGGTCTACGGGTTAAGGAGGTGGCCCATAAGGCTGATCCACCAGCTGACTGGTTACCACTGAGGTGCTCTGAGTATAGCATCGCCTCGACCCACAACTTCCAGTGGGCTCACCACCCACAGGAAGACTGACGGTGGGATTTGGACGGCGCCAGCTGCCCCTGTGACTCGGCAATGGGCAAGCAGATAAGGATGAATGAATGAAATCTGAACGTGTTCCCAGATATCTGGTTAGAGACAACATCCTGTCAGTAAATATGTTCACCATGCAATAAAGTCTGTTTCCAGAATATTCTCTCACAATCGGGGTTTTGTCGATAAAGACACAAAACTGAAACTGAGCCTTTGAAATAAATAAATGTTGACCCACTTCATAAATCAAGTGAGAAATCGAGTCACTCCGTCAGAACACCGGGGCTTCACTGATGCCTGGGGAGCGCTCTGTCCATTTCTCACGTACGGTCTTTGGTTTCAACACAAGCTGTAAATTTTGGAAGAAAACATGCCTTTATTCTGGAGGGACTCTCTCCTCAGCAGCCTGCCCGTGTGAGTAAATTTTAGGACCTGGAGCACCTCCAGAGTCAAATAAGGGCTTTGGAGTTTTAGTGTTTGGCTTTAGCACGCTTTATTGCTCATTTTTATCTATTGTTTTACCGGGCCATAATGTGAAACAGCTTTCAGGGACTATGAGACAAGGTGTTTATTGTTGATGCACCATGAAGAGGAGGAAGCCTTCATTGGCGAAATTAAAATCCAAACAGGAAATCCGTCCGTTCGTCATCAGAAATGATATCTCTCCTCTGCAGCGAAGAAGAATTTGGTGTGGGGATAATTTAATTAGAGGCATTGAGGCGTTAAAGAGTTGGACCGAGACCCCACCTCCTCCTCCCTGGCCGTTGCCTCTCCTGCATTTTGTCCAGGCTACACTCTGATTGACCCCATGTTTAGTCTTAGGAGGGGTTGTTAGGAGCTTAGGCTGCGATGTAATGAAAATGTTGTGACAACAGCAAAGGGGTGAAGTAAAAACAGGCTTTAGGAAGCAGCTGAGCCTCCACTCCGGGGAGCAACCACAGGTTCTGCAGGCAGCAAAATGATGGTTATCTGAAGACCCTGCAGACACTGGGTATTAGCTTTGACACTGGTGGATGGACTTGATGATAACCTCAACACTGCCCCTGGCCTGTCATCGTCCAGGGTGTCGGCTGTGTCACGGGGAGGAGGGGAAACCATCAAGTCTGATCCTCTCAGCAAAAGGGGAAAAAAACATAACTGCAATATAAAATAAAAAAAAAAATGGTAGGAAATTTATTCAATTTGATTGTGGCGGTAACTTAATCCGATATGAAATGCACTCGCCTTTGAATAAAGGTAAATTTAAAGCCTGCTTGCATGCGTCTTGTTATAGGTTTGCAGCCACTTTTCCCTTTTGACTGCATTCATCATAATTCTGCGGCTTGTTGTTGTTCTGCTCTATGGTTGCTGGCAAGTTGGATGTGACAAAAATGAAGAGTAATGTGCTTTGTTTCAGCTCCTTGTGATTCAACCACTGGTTGTTTTATCTCCCTCGCTCGCTCGCTCCCTCCCTTCCTCTTCCTCCCTCTTTCTCTCCCTCTGTCTTTCAGTACCAAGCTGAAAGCACTTCCACATGCTTTACTAGAAATCCACAGCTTGGAGCCAGAGCCAGAGTCAGAGTCAGAGTTAGCCTCAGTTCTGGACTGCAGCCTGCTCTAACCTCTCTGTTTTTAAGTATCTGCACCACCCAGTACTTTCACTGAGAGGAAACACCGCAGGTATGCTGCCTATTGGCCACTCATGTACAGCCCATTACCGCGGAAGAACAAGACTGAAACTTGTTATTGCCATTGAACACTTTACTACTGACTGCTGACTCCATTCCAGAAAAGTTGGTTCGCACAAATGTTTATACGTTTTTGTACATGTGCCTGGTTTGGATTAAAAGACAAAAATTCTGAGCAAATTCTCCACAAGGATCATAATGTTTTGTCTAGACTACTGAATAAAAAATGTATTCTTCTTCGTCCAGTCCCAGGGGCAGCAGTCTCCACAACTGCAACCCAAATCACACTGTGAGCCTTCCTGCAGGTGGAAGTCAGAAAGCATGTGGGTCAGGATGGTGCTATGGTCAGAGCACCTCAGTGGCAACCAGGCAGCTGGGGGATTAGAACCTGAGGCCTTGAGAACCCAAGTCTTCTTGGGTTAACTGCCAGTTCATATACGGTATTTTTCAGGAGTTGGACACAACAGGTGTGTTGCTATGTGTTGTAGACCACATTACCCATGATGCACGGGAGAGCCCAGGTACTCAGAGCAGTTCTATTAAAAAGTTGGACATAAACCCACGCTGATCGTGAGTGTGTTTTTTTAATACACGACATAACACAGTGTCAGAAAACGGATGATCTTCTAAAGCGGTGGTGTTAAACTCATTTTCACCAGGGGGCCACATAAACAATACCATTTCCCTTAAAGGGCCGGTTGTAAATGGAAGACTATCGGTGTAACTACTCTATAACATATTTATACATGTAATTGTATTAATATGTAACTGTAATTTGTTATTATTTATGTATCTTATATTGGTCATTGCTGTGTAAAAAAAAATAAAATAATAATTTTTCAGGAAACTCTGCTTGCATAGACATTATAAAATACTTTATAAACTCCTGCGGGCCAAACAAGATGACTTGGCGGGCCGCATTTGGCCCCCGGGCCTTGAGTTTGACACAGGTGTTCTAAAGGAAGCCAAGAAGATGTGTTTGCAGTGACTGGTGAGCAAGTTTGAGCCGTGAGGTCGTTTCTACGAGCGTAAAAATAAACGGCTAAATGCTAGGGACGCAGGGGAGTTCTAATAAAAATCTGACATAAACCCAGCTTGTGAGTGTGTTTTCTGAATACACAACACGACATAACAACACTTACAATTCCCAGTTCTGCAGGTGAACTTGCTCATTTTCGTTGTTGCTGTAAATCTCAATGTATTCCTTTAAACATATATATATTGAGGTTGGACATGGAAAACCCCATTCTGCCTCCACTGTTTGGAAAACACGGTTTGTACGTGTAAGTTTTTGGCCTCGGACCATGACATATTTATAATACACGATTTAGCCGCTGTGTCAAGAGAATGACAGCTATGAAGGCAACAACCTGAGGACCAGACTGGTTTTTGTTCCAGTGCAGAGCAGCTTTAAATCCTCAGAAGTTTAGCCTTCTTTAAAATGTGATTAATACTGAATTGATTGCCTCGGTTTTCCTGCTAATTATGCCAGGAAAACTTCAGTTTATAACATTCTGTCTTCATCAAACATCTGTCTATTTTTTCTCACAGCACTCAAGCAGCCGCTCTGGTCTGCGTTTTACCCACAACGAATTCCAGTAACTCACTTTCCCCTCGACTTATTCATCATTTTCACCACCAAAGTACAACCACAAGGACGTTAGACTGACAGGCCGTGAGGTGAGCTGTGGAAAGACAGACATTTTGACTCGTATTTGTTACATCCTGCAGGAGCCTGACCACTGGCCAGAGCTGGAGACTACAATCGCCCACACGGATGCAAAAAAGCAGCACACACAGGTCGATAGAGCCGCCACATTGACTGCCACCACCACAAAACAAGGCATGAAATAGTGCATTCTCACCGCCAGCACATGAATCATGGCAGTATGACATTGCTCGGGGCCTGCAGCCAGAATCTAAGCGCCCCCCTTTCCAATCTTTTCATCCGAGCCAGCCCAAAACAGCCCCCGTCCATCTTTCCTCGTGTCTCATAAATGGGCCAGGCTGCTTTACCAGAAGCTGACAGGGAGCCTGGAGGAGGGACAGAACTATTATCTCTCTCTCAGCAGCAGCTCACGCAGGAGCTCCAACAGCCGATTCTCAAACAAGCGGCTGTCCTCACTCTTTTCTCTTCCCAGTCTGTCCATGCCTCGCCACACTATTACTTGTGCTACTATGGTGATAGTTTACCGAGCTCCCCCCCCCTTAGCCCACCCCCACCTGCCTCACACTCCCTTGGGCCACGGACAGCTGTGACAGTGTGTCTGATAACATATACAATATGTCCATGTTTGAGTCAAACGACATGTGTCGTTGTTCCTGCGTCCTAACGGAATAAATTCGAGGAACAGCTTGTAAAAAATATGTACATCTACATTGTAAACAAATCTGGTGACACATCCAATCACATCGCAGCGATGTTGCCGTTCTCTGTCGTTCTACAGCAGTAGTGGACAAACTTTGTTACTGGCCGGCCACAATTGGTTCTTAAATTAGACACGGGTGCCAGTTTAGGAGCAGATGGAGAGAGAATTTGTGTGAACTAAGATAAAAAGTCAGGCGTAAAGACTATGATGCATTTTCTAAGCAAGAGTTGGAGGGAAAAGGCGGAAGTACAACGATAATATACATTAATAGAATAACTTGGTAAAAAGTTTGATAAACTGGAACAACAACAAAGGGCCCACATTTGGTCCTTGGACTGTAGTTTGCCCAGGTCTTTGTTACTTATTGTATTTGTACAACAGTAGGAAAATGGAACAGATCATATTATATGTTGGAGTGGTTGATATATCGATCCACCAATATTATCCGGCCGATATCTGCATCATTTTTAATATCGGAACATATCGGTATGTTTTTTTTTTTTTTACCGATATTCAAAATCAAAATCCATTCTCTGCAAATATGCTGGACTTCCTCGTGGCCGGCACGTGATTAACGATGTCTTCTTAAAGGGACAACAACAATGATCGATGCTACAGTTAATATCCGTGGTCTGGAGTTTAAAAAACTGTAATTCTGGTCATGTGAGGGTGGAGGTAAGATTTTAACACTTTATCAAGAGGCGTTTTTATGCAGCGAAGTAAAGAGAAAACAACAATAGACTCAGTGAAACGACAACAACACAGCAGCAGCAGCGATTTATAATGTTAATCAATGTATTTGGAAAGTAATTCTGTCCAACACTAGACATTTCATGTTTACATTAAATGCTGCAGATGTGGTGCAGGGCAGTGGTGGCCTAGTGGTTAAAGAAGCAGATTTGGCTCAGCAAGGTCCCTGGTTAGAATCCCCCTACCGCCAAGTTACTGCTGAGGTCCACTGAGCATGGTATCGTCCCCACACACTGCTCCCCGGGTGTTCTAAAAGCTGCCCACTGCTCACTTTGATGATGGGTTAAATGCAGAGGCCAAATTTTGTTGTGCGCTGTGGTGTGAATCACAACGTCACAATGACAAAAAACATAGGACTGTTTCAGACAAAATGGTAAAAAATAAATGTTTCATTTTATATAACGTTTATTGATGTAGTGTGTTTATGTCGTACAGTTATTTAAAGAAGTCTGGTATCACACTAATTCAGGGGAAATCACCTGCATATATTGGTATCGGTTAATATCGGTATCGATTCATATCGGTATCGGGAATGAAGTGTTTGGGCAATATCGGTTAATATCGATATCGGTAAATGTTAATATCAGACATCCCTTATTATATGTAATCTATTAAATGAAAACAAGCAATAGGAATGATAAAGTTCAAAACAATTCAAAAACAACAGCTGGACAACAGTTCCATCTGTTAACATATAGGTGTCTGCAGAGAGACCTTTAGAAAGCAAGTGATTTTTAGAATAAAGTTCTCTTTGTCCCTAACCGCAGCTATTTTCAGTCAACTCCTGTGATTACTTTTGTATTTACCCTGGCACTTGTACTCTTTAGATTCACTGACAGATGTCTAGACTTCCTGCTGCATTCACTTGTCAACTGTATCGTTTGATTGTTTGTCAGCTCAAAATACTGCCTAAATATGTATAAAGCTATTATTTGCATGAATTAGCCATCCCGTGAAAAGGGCAGAGCTATTTAAGTCCCACGTCAAAAATGTCACCGTAAAACATGACAGTCGGGGAAAAGGCTTGAATAAATAACTGTGATCCTTGTGAGAGAGCGAGAGTTTCTCACTGGACTGACTGAAGTTTTACTACAGAATGTCCTGACCACATGTTTCCTTTTTTATGTGACTCACTGTCTGGAGTAGAATTTATTTATATAAACTTTGCCAAAGACAAAAGGAATAAAAAAAGGCAGATGACCGACCAACATCTTATTTCCTTTCACTGAAGATGTTGCCAATGTCAAGGGAGGAAGAACTTTCCAGAACTGAGTATTAGATTCCTTAAGTTGACGTCCACCACACAATATCCAGCCATGTTTTCTTTTGTCTCACATAGGTTTCTGTCTAAATGTGCAAGCCGTCATGTTTGTTCCAAGCAGACTGAATCCTCTTCAAAGCAGCTGCAGGAGTTGAGCAGAGGTTGCATCATTGCATTGCATTATCTTAGCGGTTGCTTTTTCTACCAACCAGACAGATTTAGTTTACGGCCCATTACGGCCCATTACCGACTCACAGCCAGAGGATGAGGTGAGTCAGACCAATGGGTTGATCCACACCTGCTGTGGTCCTCAACAGGTTATGGGATCAAACTGGACCAAACGTGAGAGAACATAACAGGACTTTGCAGACTTACAATCATTGCGACACAAAACACAATTGTGACGTTGCAAAGATCAACATGTAAGAAGAAAAATGAAAACCAGGAGAAAAAGACATGTATTTTCCCTCCTAGCAAAACCCTGGGAATTGTAAACCTGACGTCTGGATTCTAATTTTCTCTTCACATCGTAGAATCAATAGTTTCTGCGACATTCTTGACTGAACCTGCTGAAGCGTGATTCTCAGCCTAATGTACCTGCAAGTTTCCATCTGTTGGGGAAAGAGATCTCAGTAGGCCTTTTTTTTCCACTCCCTGACAAAACACAGGATAGACATGGCACACAGACACACACATAAAGTGATTATACCAAGAATTCACTCTAACACAGTAACATGACAAATTGTCTGACCATCCTATGCTTCTTTAACCACAATCTTGTTGGACCCACTTCACACTGTGTTTATAAAAAAATAAAAGACATTTATTTGTTGAGGACAAATACTACTACATGAAATTATTATCTATACACAGGTGAAAACCTTCACTGCTCTGTACAGTACTGGTTGGATGGCAAGCAGAACAGTTACTGGTGCTCTGCATGAGCAACTTAAACAAAGGCAATTTTAGAAATCAAGATGTATAGTACTTGGTGTAGTAGTGGCCTAGTGGTTAAGGAACTAGACTTGGGTCTAGAGCAGGGGTGGGCAAAACTTTTGACTTTCTTTTCAACTGTGTTGCACCTTTGTACCTGTTTTATTTTATTGTATTTTTATGCTCTGGTCACATCCATTGCACTGTCTGTCCGTCCAGGGAGTGGATCCCTCTCCTGTGGTTCTCCCTAAGGTTTCTACTGGTTTTCTTTTCCCTGTTAAAAGGGTTTTTTTCCCCTCTGTAGTTTTTCCTTACCCTGACTGAGGGTCTAAGGACAGAGGATGTTACCAACCCTGTAAAGCCCTATGTGACAAATCTGATTAGTAAATGTGGGCTATAGCAATAAAATATATTGATTGATTGACTTGCGGGCCACAATGAGTCCCAGAATTGGACATGGGGGCCGAGTCAAAAGCAGAAAGTTCAGACCTTTCGTTGAGCTGAAATAAATGGCGTCTAAAGTCATGTATAAAACATAAAATACTAAATCTCTAATGGCTTTTCTGATGTCATCTAGTGGAGAATCACAGGCATGGCAGGGAAAAATCAAAGTATGATGATGAAACAAATAAATATTTTATTTGGACAAGGTTGGCGGACCGCATTGAAAAGCTCAACGGGCCGCATCTGACCCCTGGGCCTTAGTTTGCCCATGCCTGGTCTACAGAGTCCCAGGCTTGAATCAACCACCCACCAAGTTACCACTGAGGTCCACTGAGCATGGCACCGTCCCCACTCACTGCTCCCTGAGCGCTCAAAGCTGCCATCACTTTGGTGATGGGTTAAATACAAAGGTCGCATTTGGATGTGTGCAGTGGAGTGAATCACAATGTCAAGGAGTTTGCTTTTCTGCCTTTAAACATTAACGCAATCACAATGAAATTGTTCCTGTAAATGCTGAAAGACAAAGGTTGAATCATAGAAAAGTTTTTATGCTACACTACAGTTAACCAAAAGCCCCTTGTGGGATTCTGCTGTAAGTTATATTAATGGATGAATTTGGACAAAAATATGATTGTATTTTATTTAAAGACACACCATCAGGTAGAACACAGCTTAGTTTGGTTGCTCCTTTCACGTCAGCCACACAGACAAACTTTAAAAACCAACCATTACTTCTTCCTACTCTATTCCACCTTATCCATCACAGCATCCCTCTTCCCTTAAACACAAAACAACAATTACCGACGCACTTTTCTCCAAGGTGCACTTAAACCATCCCACAATGGCACATTAGGAAACGACTTTCTTCACCGAGATTGAGAGTCCCTCTGTGATCAGACTAATGTTGTTGTTGTTGTTGTTGTTGTTCTCAACTCTCCACCCACACCTAGACTCCTTCTGCACTTCTCTGCTATGTTAATAATGAATGTCATCTCCTGAAGACAATGACTGTAACCAGAGTATGGGTATTTACCTGCACATTTAAAACATTAGACAGATATTAGGAGCACCATGCCATCAGTGACAGAGGAGTAGGGTAGCAGGAAGACAGGAAGAGACTCAGAGAGAAAGGGGAGACATGGGGAATTGGCTGCAGCCGCTCAAAACGTGGTCAAAGCAGGAGGGAAAGCAGCTTTCCACAGACGTCACTAAGCTCCAATGGGCTTCGATAAACTCTCGTGCGCAGGAGTGGGACGGACACAGAGACAGAAAGGGACAGCATAAATGGCACCATCCACTCTCTGGCCGAATTCATCACCAACATGGCCTTATCTGGACTGCTGTTTGCACACAATTTTCATTCATCAGCCTGCTCTTAACTGTGCTGACTAACAGCTGCGGTCGCCATAGAGACGATAAGCAGAAACTGAAATTAAAATGTCCCTATTCACAACTCCAACGTCCGTCATTCACTGCCAAGGTTCTTCTTCCCTCTAATTGAGCAAAGCAGCAGCGTTTACAGGCAGAAGAGACAGCTTTGACTTCTGTGCCCAGCATACTGTATTTCATACTGCATTTGTATTGATTACAGAAAGGTAATGATTAACAGAGATAGAAAAAAAAACTGTTGCAACAAAAGAAAACCTTCTCATGATTCTAACCCTTCAACACTGACGTCAATATGAGCAGAAAGCAGAATTTATACAAATACAAATCTTATTTTTATAACAACAGTGTAAAAATATGATAATATGAACATTGTTGTTATATCACCAACCATGAGTCTTCTTGTTCTCATTTCGGCTTGTCCCTTTTTCATGGGTGAAAATGTCCAATCTCCCCCTGTCCTCTGTATCTTCTACTCTACGTCCTCCCTCACTGCATCCATCAATCTCCTTTATGTCTCCTACCTGGTAGCTCCATCTCTAGGACAATTCTTCTGCCAATGTATCCACTGTCCCTCCTCTGAACATGTCCAAACCATCTCAATCTGTCTTCTCTAGCTTTTTCTCCAAACCTTCCTGTCTGTGTTGTCCTTCTAATCCCCTCATTCCTGATCCTGTCCATCTTTGTCTCTCCTAAAGAGAATCTCAGCATCTTTAACCACCTCCAGCTCTGTCTCCTGTCTTCTACCTATTCCTAGTGTCTCCAATCCATCCATCATGGCTTGTCTCACAACTGTAGCCGAATGTTGGGCTAAAACTGTATTCACACTTGGACTTAGGTTAAAAAAAAAAAAGTATTTATATATCTGTATTCCATCCTCCACCAACCACTGGAGCATAAAAACGGTAACATTCGGTCCTTAAACCACTGGACTACACATTCCAAAACAAGAAGAGGAAAGGTTAGGAAACGACAACAGGGAAGAATTTAAAACTGTTTTTTTTTTTACTGATAAAAGCAGAAAAGCAGGCAGAGAAGGGAAAACTCCAGCACTAATTGGTAGAACGCCGTTGTTTAAACTGTGCAACACATTTAAACACAATCCCAACACTTCATCGCCATCAAACCCTTTTAGATATTGAGAGAAATGCTTAACTAAAATTGAAGGAAACTGGATATTTGGTGTACAGATGTATGGAACACAACAGAGGACACATCACTGATGCAGTATTTAGAGCTGTACTACAATCTCATTGATACTGTCGGAAACAAGAACATTTGCTGCCACATTCTTTGATTTTTTTTTCTCTTCTGTCAGGTTAAGACCAGTATTTCTAACTGCCTACAAGGAAATCAGAAGATCATGGAACCTTGGTACCTTAGATTTCCTGGTAGTGTCTCCCAGTGCATCTCTATGGCATGTTGAATTAAAGTTCCTCCATGAGTGGTCTTTCTTACAAAACACAAAGTTTGGAGCAAGGAATCACCTGCAAGACCATAGCGATATACCCAAACAGGAAGTGATGTCATGGTTAAAAGCAAATGACATGTTTGCAAAAAGTCCAATGACATCTGGTGGACAAAGGGAAGAAAGCAGTAGAAAAAAAAACTAAGAGTCGCTTTATTCTTACTTTTTTTTGTGCTACCTTTCCCCCTTGAGGTCGCTGCTCATTTAGTAAATGCATTTATCTCACTCATACTGTATACCAGTCACAGGGACTGAGCTAAAATGTCAAAGTCATGCATAAATGAAAAAAAAAACTTTTGCATTCTTGTGCCAGCTATAGGTAAAATACAGGTATTGCAAAAAAAGAATTAATCACAATATGAAGCAATCAGAATTTGGAGAAGCATGGTAGGCCAACTTACTAACCTGACTGGGCCACATCTGGCCCCCAGGCCTTATTTTGCCCATATCTGCTGTGTACTCTGTATATGCTTCTGTGTTTGCCATAATTTGCTCTCCACCAACTCTTAGGGGAAACATCCGGTTCATTAGCTGCTAAATGCTGCACTAGTTTATGGGGTTAGATGTGAATTCCATCTGTGAGACGCTTCTAACTCAGCAGGAAGCCCACAATGACTTTGTTATCCTTGTTTTGCTGAAGGAGTGTGTTTTAAAAAAACTGTCTGAACAGAAGCAATGGATGCTCAGAGGCCACCATGAAAAAATTGTAAAATAAACACGAGCAATGACATAAATGTGGCCTTTATTTTGATTAGCAGCTGAAAAACTGGGTATCACTAATGATTTAAATATATATTTTTTTACCTTACAAAATCAAATTTGCTCCAACAAAGCTCTGCGGGATGAAAGAGCCATGTATCAGTAAATGAGATAACCTGTGGCAGATGTGCCGGTGGGCAGATTTAATGGCTAATCAACTATAAGGGCCTTAAAAGGTAGTTTGTGTAGGTTTACCAGCGGGGAGGTCATCAGCTCACTCAGATTGCTTGGATTCGGCTTCATAATCTTATTTAATTGCGTCTGGCTTTATCGAGAGTCTACCCCACAACCTTTGGCATTCTAACAACTGCTGAAGTGCCTGCATAACTTTTCATTTTCCTCTGACGATCCCTGTATCCACGGAAGGTAAGCAATTGGCCACCATCCCCTCCTGACCTTTAAATTTGGGACTTCTCCTCTGGTAAGGCAGTAATCAGGTTTCCTCAGCCCTTAGCTGAGCCTAATTGAAGATCCTCTACTGAGAACTCAATTGTGCAAGTGTGATTTACTTAGTGACTGGCCTAATTAAAGTCCTGGAAATGACCTCAAAAGTTCTGTGTGGTATTAATCAGCTAAGGCACCTCATCAAGTCACCAAAGTGCGCTAACGCACGGATTAAAAACTAGAGTGTAGTCGGGCGTGCTGCGAGGCTGACTTTTGGGTCTTTAGCTCAGCCCTGACAGTATCAGCCACACGGTGATCAAATGACTCAACTAATCCCACCTCCGTGTTGGACCCCCAGTGCCTGCCGCTATCCTGATACCGCACACGTTCCTCATTTCCTTCCAAACGTGCGGTTCAAACACTGAGTCCAGAGTTGTTTTTAGAGCTACACCCAACATCATCTCCATGCTTGAGGGGCCAGACTGGCTCGACATCGTCTCCTACAGCCTTCTGCAAATGTTTGCCTAGATCCATGGGGGTTATTCATGCAAGTTTTGATGGCAGCGTTCCCCAGTGTGTTCCGGCTCAGAGCTATTCAACCATTAACGCCTGTGCCTTGACCAAATGGTTCAGTCCAGGTCCTAAAAATCCAGGCACAGGGCCCAGACTCTGCCTGAGCAAAAAAAAAAAAAAAACATTCATAATCCACCTTTAAATATCTTCATGCCAAATTCCATAATCTTTATTTACCACTGACAGGGATTGTTAAATCTAGGTTAGATATCTCTGAAAGACGCACAACTCATAAGGACAAAATGCTCGACTCATGCTGCCCTTCCAACCCTCCCCCCAGCAACAGTAGTATTCACGCACTTTGCATTTCTGGTAAATGAAGTCCCTGCAACATCGCATAAAGAGCCATCCATCAGGAGTGAGTTCCGTCTCTCTACCTTCCACAATCTCCTTTGTGCCCCTGGTGCTCAGTGCAGTTGTTTTGTCTTATCACATTTTCACACAGTCCCCGTTGCAGCTTTGATAAATTTAAAACGCCGCCTTTGTTCGTAGTGCTTGAAAAGGCAGAGCCAGAGGAACGAGGCCTCAGAGAATCGCAGTGCCATCAGTGCTAATGCAGGCACGCTCCATCTGCTGGGGACAGCAGCAGCAGCAGTGGACGCCAAGGAGACATCAATCCACACACTTTACAGGAAGTTATATGTTGCCGTGGCTGCGCAGCAAATCAGAAATTAGGTATTGTTAGTTGGAGCGCCAATCAGGGGTCATGTTTACAGACTCCTTGAAGGTGAGCTACAGTTACAGCGCTGGTGGTGGTCTGGCTGATTGGACGGCTGTTAATGTCTTAGCTTACAAGGACAGTGGGTGGTGGGTGTGTTTGCAGACATGTGATACTAAGGTAGTTAGCAATAAGGGCTTTTATTTTTTATTAATTAAAATTTCTTATTAATTTTTATTCATTTGTGCAGTCCATACACGGTACATTTTGATAAATATGACAATCAGTCTTCAATTACTTGTTCATTTTAACGCCTGGTACCGTTAAACGTATGGAATAACCAGGAAAACATTAAATGCCTGAAAGCACTGTTTTTGGCAGAACAATTATTTATGTATATATATATATATATATATATATATATAAGTCCTGAACTTAAACTTTTCTTAGCAATTTGTGTTTTCATCATTATTAAATTGAAGAAACCAACAGGGTGGTCTAATCATTTTTTCCATTAATTTTCATCCGCTTATCTGTTACCAGGCTGCACCAGTCTCCATGACTGCCACCCAAATCACACTGCTCCATACTGTTAGCCTTCCTGTGGGTGGGGAGTCCACTGGAAGTTATATGGGTCTGGACAGTGCTATGATGAGAGCACCTCAGTGGCAACCTGGTAGCTGGTGGATTAGAACCTGAACCATGGGGACCCAAGTCCCCTTTGCTAACTAGGCCATCACTGCCTTCAAAAAAGAATGGAAAATGAAAATAACATTTTTTTTAGACCCAGTGGGCATTTAAATATAAGCTTCACTACAAAATATGAAGAGAGTTTTGCTCGTATAAATAAATAAACATACGTGTTTTCACAGCTGGTCTCCTGCTAGGACTGACTCCAGTGAATTTGGACTTTCTTTGCAAATCCCTAATCAGTCAATAAGTGCGTGTGCCAATCTTGGATTTATTATTTCATTTTCACTCCAATTCTCCATCCAAAATACATCTACCCATATCTTTCTCAGCTTTGTGAAAAGACCAGATTGTTTCAACACAAATTTGCAGCTTTTATAATAATAGATTCGCCAGTTTCTGGCTAAACACTTGACTGCATTAATTCAACATGTTTAATGATTCATAAATTGTTGTATTTCCGACTGACAACCTTTTTTTCAGGGCTGCATCAATTGATTTGATAGTATGTTTCAAGGACGTTATTACATTTTATTCACTCCAGGAAAAAATTATATGACATGATGTTTGAGTTTGACACAAGACAATATTCTGCACATAACATAGCATAAAACAGAACCTGTAGTTTGCATTAACATTCATTGACCACAGAGAACATTTTGATTCTATTTACCAGAGCTCTGTAATTGATTTTTCAGTAGAGGGCATCAGTCACTGAAGGTAGAAAGTGAAAGTGAAGGCAACAGTTTCAGACTTCAAAGGTCAATGTTGACTAATTAGTTTGTTGACGGGTCAGTGGGAAAGGTCACGGGCCTGCAGCAGGAGGGTTAGATGTCAAGTTTGTGCAAACAGACCATTCACTCCGGCTTCTGTCAGGACCGGAGATGTCTACAGAGGACATGACTTGGGTGAAGTGGACGGTAAAAATCAAATGTAAAATCTAAGTAAAATGAATGACGTCCAAAAAGATACTGAGGAGCAACTGTTCGGAGCAGTGGAGACTGTGGAAGAGAGGAGAGGAATAGAGTACAGTCAGGATGGAACAAGGGTGGACAAGATCAGGAATGAGGTGATTAGAGGGACAACAGAGACAGGATGGTTTGGAGAAAAAGCTAGAGAAGACAGATGTTTTGGACATGTTCAGAGGAGGGACAGTGGATACATTGGTAGAAGAATGATCTTAGAGATGGAGCTACCAGCTAGGAGACAAAGAGGAGATTGATGGATGCAGTGAGGGAGAACATGGAGGTAGTTGGAGTCAGAGTAGAAGATTCTTTCTCCTATTTGTGCCTGATTAAAAATAGCAATTTCTATTGGAACCCATTGTCTCCAAAGCTAAGAGCCAAAAGCCTTGAATGATACTTAGATTTCAATCTGATACCAATCCTATTAATTAGAAGTGTTGCTGTCAAACAGCATCATTGTTCATTCACAACCAAACAACAAACCCTGTACCTCACATTCCTGCAAATGTTTCTACTTGCCTCGTCCGTGTGTGTGTGTGTGTGTGTGTTTTCTAGCTCTGCTCTGCTGTGCTGTAGAGAATGGTGCCTCGATCTGCACTGGCTTCTGGCAGCGTGCAGTGTTTTTTATCACTCCATTACCTCTGTATTGATTGAAAGGTGGGATTTGATGTGTTAATCCGCTCACGCTGGTGAAAGATTCCTGTCTTTAGAGACACTAAACACACACAAGGCATGCTTGGCGGAGAGAAGTAATCAAGTGAGAATCCTACAAAGCTCCTGGTTCACCTCGCAGCCCTTTGAAAGCCTTTGATCAAGAAATGCTTAAGTTTCACAAAAATGGTTGGATACCTTTCAGAGACCACACGGCGCACACAGCTACTTTGGAGATTTAGGGCCACTTTATTGCTTGTTTGCAAAGCTTTCCTTTGGTATCTGAGCCAACACGTCAGCTGAGGTGCACAGTCAGTTAGCAACTGCCACACAAGAAGGTCTGGAGGAGCCCAGGGCAGAGGACTAGAAGGTAGAGTTAGTGTGAGTTAAAATCAGGGCTTTTCAAGGAACAAAACTGAAAACTATTGGCATTTTGCTGGAAACAGAAACAAAACCAGAAGCACTAACATTTTTTGAAAAAAAAATTAGAAAAAATAATAGTATTTTCTGGTATTTATTTTAGTAGCATGAGGAAGCATGAGACTAGGAGTCATTGGCCTCCAAGTCTAGTCTATGGTAGTCTACAATGACCTGATGAGGTTGACTTCCTGTGACGTTCACTGACTGAACGGAGAGAGTGGGTGGAGCATCAGACTATATGGGGAGGACTGACTACCAACTACTGTCACATCTCAAAGACAACAATACGAGGACAATATTGGAGTCTGTCAATGTGGAAAATATTCAGTTACAGTATCAATATATTTGTCCATGTTAATGATGGGCTGGTCAATGTTTTATATGTATATAAATACTTTTTCTGTTTCTGTAGTAGTTGGCAAAAGAATCTGGTTCAAAGCCCTGGTACAAAGACATACAAAGCAAACAAACATACCAGAATTCAACAGTGATAAAATTTAATAGATGTTTCTATTTTGATATATATATATATATATTATATTTTGATTCAGCCGAAAGCTTTGAAAAGAGTGTCATAGACCCTCTTTTGGGACATGGAGCTCTCTGGATACAAGTCCATCACTGCCACAGGTAGTGGCTGCCTAGTGGCACATTTATCGCAATCCCCAAGCACACTCATTACACGGTCTTAAAGTCTTAATTTTTAAATAGACTATTAATTTTTTTTCAAACATAATAAATGTTAAAGCCCTAGTACATGCAGCTTTACTAGCATCATCTTTGTAACCGTGTCTCTCAAAGTGGCAAAGTAGTTTTAAGGCTTCATTGCCTCATTAGAGAACCACTTACTATGTATGATGCAACATGGGATGGTACATAGGAACAACCTGTCTCAAGTCCATGTTGGACTTCTATTCTATTTCTGTGAAGACGTGGGCTGTCTTTTAAATCTGAAAAAATAATTAAAAAATAATTCCCAATGATATTTATTTTTTGGTGACCAGGGCAAGCATCTTGATATTCTTCATTATAAAACACCATGAAGAATCATATACAACAGAAACTAACAGAAATAATGTAAATTACAGTATTTTTCTGTGCCAGTCAACCGCATGTGGTTTGGGTACCGCTGATTTAAGGTACTTTATGCTTCAAAATACATCAGTTATTTATCAAGGTACCATGAAATGACATCCAATCCTATGAACATGTTTGGTTTTTATTAACTCTGCCCTAGTTCCTTAGAACACAGACTCATCTCTTGGGAAATGTGTCAGCATTAGCACAAATCTCCAGGTCTAATAATTCTTTCAGACATTCCAGAGTCACAGTGTGACGTCTCCCCTGAAGTCGTATTTCTTCCTTAAAAAACTCTAAATTATTCACTTTTGGCTTCATGAATTTATCTCTACGCTGTTCGCTGACTGTTATTATCAAACATGCCGTGCGGCTGCACTGGCTTTGTTTAAATATTGACAACTACATCAAATGGTTTATGCTTTGGTGAAAAAAAAAAACTTTTCTATCGTGAATATTTTTTGTCTCATATTTTGCACAAGATATTGTACTACAAGTCCAAGCAGGTTATGTCTTATTGAGACAAAGTAAAGTGTTGAGGTAATTTTTAATTTTTTTTTTTCTCCATTCATGAATCCTATTGAATCCCATAATTCAGCCCAACTGCACCTTGCAACCAAAAGCACACGTTCCTTCATTTTCAGAGGTCAGTGTAATATGGACAAAATCATGAAGCACTGACACAAAAGCTGCACTTTGCCGATGAATTAAAGCGTAGAGCAGGAAAAGGTTAAAAGCTCCTGGGCCATACATGCACAGTTTTCACGAGGGATGGCGATGGGGAGTAGTGGGGCATAATAGGATCAGGGCTTCCATAATTCCCCTGAACAGCCAATCCTCCATCGTTTCTGCCTGTTTAGAATTCAAAGAGAAACTTTATGTATCCATGATGGTTGGTCGGAGAGGGAAAGGAAAAGTGCATTTTTTTTCAGTCTCAAACTCAATTTCCTTGTTCTGCTAAAGAGACCATGCAATAAATTCCAAATCATAAACCTATTTAATTTCTGCCAGTAATATTTTCCATAATCCTCGGTATGAACCTAATCCTGGCACCAGTGGCTGAAGGAGGAGGAGGAGGAAGAGGAGGTGATTCACCTTAAAATTCCTTGTGTCTTTGTGTCCATGATGCATCATTCTGCTACTCACCTGGTGTCAATTACTATGACCAAAATATTGTAAAAAAAAAAAAGTGAAAATAATATGTTCTTTCCTCTACCTCTCAGTGTTAAAGTGTACAGTACTTCACAAATGTCTAAAATCTAACTCCTCTGTTCTTGACAAACATGATGATAGAACTTGTAGAATAGGCCTGTCAACACGCTGTGGTTCCTCGGGTCTGTTTTACCTTAGAACCACACATGGAGCTTCTTTATCCTCAGAGAAAGTTCTGTCATGCTGGATCTTTGAAGCCTGAAATGAGTGGACAAGTCCTGGGCTTCCTTCTAAGTATGCACCGTGTGTGAGCTAAATGTAACACTACTCACCTACATGAGCCTTTGTGTTCCATACACGCCTCCACAATGTGATCAATTATCACCATGCCTCTGAGGCTGCATGCCTGAATGCCTGAGCTGCTTGTCCCGTGACTGAGGCGAATACATTCAAGCCGTCATCACCTGGGCGAGGATCTGTCCAGGATAATTAAAAGAGCTCCATTGTCATGCAGTGGGGCCGTCCATGCTTTGCATGCACAGCTGGGATCAGGTGACAAAGACAGGGCAAGCGTGGAGCGCAGCCAAGGTGTAGGTGTGGAGGGGGCAGCGTCCTGGAGGGGTGACCTCGGACAGGCTGCGCTAGCCAGCTGCTCCAAGTAATGGGACACCTGAGCTTCCAGTGCTGCTGTCCACCTGTATCACTTACCTGACACAGGCAAGATATGCAACATTAACACAGATGCAAAGTCCTGCATTTTCCCTCACCTTTGTCTTATCGTCATGGAAACTCAAAGTACAATTCTGTCTTATTTGGCGTGAAAATGGTCGTCACTCAGGGCATTTTAAGGCTCTTTCTACCACCATGACCGCTCCATGAGGCTCCCAGCTACCTTCTTCCACCTGTCATTGATGAGCTCGGTCAGAGTTCATCAGTTCTTGCTTTCCAGCTGTCACTGATCTTTATTTTGAAAGGGCAAAAACAGGGCAAGGTTTGATTAGCGTAGGTATGATGATACCACCCATCTGTGACCAACACTAGAACCTGCCGATATAACAATATCAAATGGCTTGGTGAGTACTGGGGCCAGGTAACTGTTAACTTACTGAGGCAAAATTCAGAGGTGATATTAGACTTGGGTCCATAAGGCTCTACCAGCCGACATGTTGCCACTGAGATGCTATGATCATAGCATCGTCTCGACACACATAACTTCCAGTCGATTCACCATCTACAGGAAGACTCACATTATGGAACAGTGCAGAGATGTTCACAAGTCACTTTTTCCAAGTCCAAGTCATGTCTCTAGTCTTTATGCGTGAGTCCAAGTCAAGTCTCAAGTCTTTCGTCTCAAGTCCAAGTCAAGTCTCAAATAGCATTCAAGAAATTTTTCATATTAGACGCTATCCAAGATAATACTGCATTGTGTTGTGTGGTTTTTTTTGGATTAAAAGTATGTACTGTACTGTACTATATGCCTATAATATGTTATTGCACACTACACCATCAAAGTTGATTAAAACAATGTACTGTGCACGTGCAATGCGAGGAAACATCACAAAAGCTTTAAGCTTGAACAATGTATTTTGTGAATACTAGAGGATACATAAACTGATTTGCGTATATGGTCTTGTCCTTTTACCATAGCGTTGGGAAATGCATCGGAAAAGTGAAATAAGTTAAATGATAAAATAGATAATTCCTTGATTATGGACTTTATCAACGACTTGCAAGTCATAACACCAAAGTCCGAGTCAAGTCTCGAGTCTTAAACGGCAAGTCTCAAGTCAAGTCACAAGTCTTTGTTTGTGCGACTTAAGTGTGACTCGTGTACGAGTCTCAGACTCGAGCGTCCATGTCTGGTGCAGTGTGATTTGGTTGTTGGTTTGGTTGCTGCCCCTGAGACTCAGCAATGGCTTAGCAGATGAAGATGAATAAAAATATATAATATATAATAATATTAATATTAAGGAAGACTTATTGAAACTGGGACCAAATCCTGCGCATTTTTAGGGGTAGTTAGTTAGGTAGTTGACTAAGTCAGATCTACCGTGGAAACCATCTTGGTGCCAGGTGGTGAGCCCAACCATCTTGACCAGCATTTCATCAACAAAGAACCATTTTCTGTGACATGAAACTTAAAAAAAACTCAACCATGACCTGAGCGAAATTTTCATGTCAACATTTAAGATGAATGTCAGCAATATGGGCTAGTGTAAGCTATCATTCGCACACTTACTGTAAATCATACATGATCTATCAAGTCTATTAGTTACACTTGTGTTGATTTGACAGAGGTAGCCGAGTGCGATGAACTTTCTGGCCTGTTTGATTACGTTTTGCATGAAATATAATGAGATAATTGATCTCCCTGGGACTGCACAGCCATTTGTGACCGTCGTACCTGGAGTCAGAGCTTATTTTCTTATGCCTGAGGCTGAGTCTGCTCCATACAAACTCACTGATTACTGGACACACTCAGAAACAAATCCATCACCTGATTAAATACCTCCACCAATAGGGCAACACCGTTCTGTAGAAAAGGGCAACAAACTGCCAGGGCTGTCATATTTATGAGTCTAAAGGCCACTGTTTGTATCGGCCAGCGTTTATACTCCATACTTTGTGCGTTGACCACGGTGACACAGTCATTTGTCAGAGCAGGACACAAACCTTTAGCTAAAAGGCTGAACTGAGACTGGAGGTGGAGTGGGAGAACGGGGAGTGACACTGAATAAACACACAGTGCTCAATGTCAGTGGGTTCCCTGTGTGAGCAACCTCTGCACCACTGCTGACGCATGACGAAAGACATCCAAGTAAAGGTAATTTATTTGACCAAAGGGACAAAAATCACCGTCTTCACCTCTGTCTCTACATCAAGTTCAACTGTGCCAGGGTCAGCACCACCCAAAAATACACAATGGCCAATGAAATATTGAAGGAGCTGAGGACAACCGTGGTGCCCACCCCTGGGCAGCACAGTTCATCATGTTGGCCTCTCACTGCCAACACTGGGCCTGCACAGCTGTAGCCTTGGTTGATAAATAAATTACTCAGTGGAGCCGTGACTTTTCTTCTAAAGTGTTTGCATGCTGTCCCTTCACTCTGGCACCGTGGCACTCCGATCTCGTCAATTATTAACAGGCCTTCATTTTGCAGTGTGCGTTTTTGTGTGTTTAGCACTCGGTGTGTTATTTGTGTTTGAACTTGTGTGTGGTTTCCTATGAATAAAAACCTCCGTGCGAATAGAAGACGTTGGCACAATGAATAGCTGAGTGACAGTTGGAGTATACTTTTGTTAGTTATCTGTCACACCTGAGATTGAAGAATTGAAGAACCTCAAAGTGAACTTTAAATCTTTAGGCTGTTTATTTCCTCTATTTTGTTGTTCATGTAGTGACTTAGCGCGTTGGAACAGCAGAGGTAATAAGTCGAATGTAAGCAGAGGAAAGATCTCAATCATTTATAGGACAAACAGAGCAAACAGCGAATGGGGAAAGAGTGTACGATGATTTATTTATAGCTATTTGTTTCGGGCCACACCTGCTAATTTCCAACTAAACTCACTAATTCCCCTTTTACTCATCTAGAGTTAAAGTATTTCACTCATTATGTGGGAAATAAAAGGTTGCATAAAAACTTCATGCAGTCTACTTCATCATCATTCTTTCGCCAAGACTGAAAAAAAAGCACAAACCTCAATGTCCCACAAGCCCACAATGAAAAATACATGTATAAAAAACAGGTTTTTGGCAAATCCACATTCCGTGCTAGTTTCCCCCAAAACCACAAATTGTAGTAAAAATGACAATTTGTGGTTTAAGGAGGGGGGGGAGTTATGAGCTGAGACTACTTTTTGACAAATTGCAGATTGTCCACGATTAAATTAACAAGCTGTTGGTCAGCGGTGCGTGGTCTTTTAGGGCTCTCTGACCCTGCAGCGATTCTCCACACAAAGCCAAGCCACAAGCCTCCAAGACTACACTTCATATTTAGAGAAAAACAATTCTTGTTATGAAAGAAAATAAGCAGACTGTTCAAAAAAGTACAAATACACTATATTTCATTGGTTTAGTGTTTACATTTTTGTCAAACATTCCCTTCCTGGCTTTAAAACCACAGACAAAACCACTTTCCAGAAATGACGAAACACTAAAACCTGAAAGTAAAAATCGATCATTTATTAAGGTTTTACCTTAATGGGAAAGAATCCTTTTTGCATTACTTCACAATGTTTTGTTGACTAACATATATAATATTGAAAACAACAAAAACTAGTGGCAAGTGCTGGTACTTTAGAAGTTTAGCAAGTGTCTTGAAGGAACTGGACTTGGGTCTGAAGTGCTACAGGTTTGAATCCACCAACTGCCAGGTTATGCTTCCTTAACCACTAGTGCCACCTGATTCAGATGTCTGCCTATTGCATTGGACACCTTTCTTCATTGTCCAAAGCTCCAATATTTCCCAAAAGTGTCCTAACAATTCACTCGTGTGACTAAATGATTCCAGAGCAGAGTGGTGGCATTTCCAGAAACTTCCACCAACAGGGCGACCGTCTGCTCCCAGGAGGACGAATTTGGACTCACCCCTTCAGACAATCTGGCCGTCTTGTTTAGAGGCCTGTCACCCTGCTTTTCATCCAGGGGAAGGAAAATCTGAGCTTAACATGAACACATCTTTAATCATGTGTCAGGATTAATTATTGTTCCTAGGAAAAGCGGCAGCCGTTTTTTAAAATAAGGTTTTCCTAAAGAGGGATGCGTGAAAAGTCCAGAGTCAAAACACACATGTCTGGAAGGAGTCCTGCTCCCAGACTTGATCTTAATTGCTAATTTTATGTGTTGTCTGCAGTATTCTGGGCAGAGTAGTGACAGTTCAAAGAGCAGTTGCTCATTTTATTACTGGCATGCAATGCATTTTTTTTCACCACGAATGAACAATTGGTCATTTTCCTGAGAACTGGAAACCAACAATAGCTGTAGCAAATCCTAGCACAGCATTCCTGTGTAAGGTTTCTGCCCGGTTCCGTCTTTGTTTTGTCAGAAAACTCAATATTTCCATGCAATAACATGTTACAGCTCACTAATTATATGTGACGTCTTTAATAAATTTCATCAGTTGCAGAAACAAAATAGACCTCATTCAAATTAATTCATATCTGACTTGGATTTTCATAAAATTCAACCGTTCCCCTTTCATATCTGCTTAATCTTAATCTATATATTTTTGTGAACCTAGTCTGAAACCATGGACCCGTCCTACCATCTTTGTCTGCTTACTTGCCTGGTCATAGGGGCAAGAGTCTCCATGAATGCCACCCAAATCACATTGTACTTTACCACCCCCTTTTTGGACCTTCCTCCAGGTGGTGAGCCCACTGAAAGGAACCCTGGAGGTCACCACCAATGACAGAGACTATGACTCTGGGCCAAAGGACAACATATCTTATCACATTCCATTCAAAATTTAGGATCAAATATGAGTAAAACGCAAATAAAGGAGAAAACAAGAATGCAGACACCATCAGTGGAAAGAAAAGAAAATTGTCACCCATTTCCAACATCTTCCATTCATCTATCCATTACTGTTGATGTTCAGATCAGTTTAATAAATAAGTGAGTAAACATGTTTTATGCCATGCATTCTGTTTCATGTCATGTATACCAGCCTGCAGCGCAAAACAGCAGTATCTTGGTCCTATCAGAGCCCGGAGCTCGAGATAAGACTTGAAACAGAGCTTTGAAGCCTAAAGATTCCCTTTGGAGATACAGTTATTAATGCCGTGCGCATTTAACTTGAGACTGAAAGTGTGACTCGGTCACACTGGTGGCTGTTTTGATTCAGGACTGTGCGTGGAGCGAGTATTTGCCCAGACTAGGCCTGGGATTAAGGGCTTCTCCTGTGGAATCCTGGGAAAACTAGACTCTGATCCCCGCTGTGTTCTTCCACGGGGCCTAGGTGGGCGGTGGAGGTGACGAGGCGTTTGTGCGTGATAAGCTGTGCGTGATGATCGGTGTGTGATAACCAGCAGGTCAGTGTGCGTGGAGAGTAAAGCCATGTATGACGTCAACGCATGTCAGCGATCATGACAGGACTTGAGCTCTAGTTATATGTCATTAAACCCACCCATCCTTCACCCAACATCTGTGTTTTCGTGAACACTGAGTTGCGTGTAAGCGAAGGGGAGGAGCTTCAGAATTGGAAGCTTATTGAATTAAAGCGAGTGCGTGCCACCTCGCTGTGTTCTTACAGGTGCTCCTACGTCTGCACGCTCACCGTAGGTCTGCCTGACTGTGATGCCATGGTGATGGAATGAGCAAAAGGAACGAAATGGGGGGAATTTAAGAAGAATGCAAAGCCAGATCAAAGAGATTCCCAAAGCTCCCAGAAATGCCTGTCTGTCTGCAGCACATCGCCCCGCCCTTTCAGAACCCCACCACACGCCACAAGCTGTTTTTCAATCAATGGTCTCCGAGTCTCTCCCCGAGAACGTGCCAGCGATACTGAGCTGAATGCTCTCTGACAGTGGTGGTCTGCGCTCCGTCCCACAGCAGATGCATTTTCTCTTCCCTAGTTTAGCCCAGTGTTCAGAGGGAGGACGAAAACTGTCTGTGTTTATTACCGTGAGTAACCGCGGCTGAAGAGCCCCCCCTGAAGGAAGGAATAACAAGCAAATTGAACAAGTCAACAAATGGACATAAGGCCTCCACTTCCAGATCTGCTCCCAAAGCCCCGAGCAGGATGTTAACGTCACATTTTTTTTCAGTATGTGAATGGCTAGCACTTGGAAAATTTGTAGACCATTAACAGGTTTCGTCTTCCCGCCTTGGGTTTATTGGCTTGGTGCCTGTCACTATTTTTTAGTGTCAAAGACAAGAAAACCGAAAAAAGAAACTAATTGTAAATGTAGCTAATTGTAATGGTAGAGGGAACAGAGGTGTTATTTAAGGAGAAACAGGGCGGGGTTTATCCCAAATGAAGAGTAAAATGGATAGAAAAAGATTATATTTGGGACAACAATTCCAAAGCCATTTTGCTTGGAAAACCTAACCTAAAATAATAAACCTAGAGTGATCTTCAACAGGCCAGAGAACCTTATCCATTATTAGTCTCCACAACTGCCACCCAAATCACAATCCTCCATCTTGTGAGCCTTTCTGGAAGTTATTTGGGTTAGGAATGCACTATGATCAGAGCACCTCAGCAACTCGACAACCTGGCAGCTGGTGGATTAGAACCTGAAGCCCTGTGGACCCCAGTCCACTTCCTTAACCACTGGGCCACCAATGCAGCCGAAATGCAAAGTCATTCATACAAAAATATATTATAGGTAATCCTATGCATTTATTGTATTTATATAAATACAATATATTGTATTTATTTTTTATTATATATAATTATATTATATACTGTACAAAAAATGCATGTTGCAGTTTTATTTAAATTATAGTTGATATAATAAGTAACAACAGTTTTGACACAGCTTAGTAAAAGTGGCCAATCACCTCTCCATAACAATGTATGTTACATTGATTTTCTTTATTAAGGGGGTTAGATCTACACTAAACCTACAATAAACAATTATGTTGAGCATCAATGCTGTTTTATAGGGAGTAAGGAGGCCGTGGAGTTATTTTCCTATTCACAAACCTACAACTCTTGAAGGACTTGTCTAGAGATTGTAATTTTTTAGATTCTGAAGAGAGTGATGTTGTGAGGTACATAAATATACTGCACATTGACCAGTAATCTGTAGTGAAGCATTAACTACAGACACATCATCCCCCAGACCTTAAGTGTGGTTGCAGCACCGCTTGTATCAGCACTTAGCACTTATTACACCACCTTCATTTACTTAGAAGCTTTCAGACGCTTATTTATGAGGGATTTATATCTGGGTGTATTGCTGGCAAACGCTCCTTCAAGGCTGGCCAACTGCTGAACGTATTAATCTTGATTTTAGAAGCCGGCTGAATTTACGGTAAAGCTTAATTTCCAACACGCCATTGGACGCCGAGTTGGAGAGGATTACGATTTCTTCTTAACTGTGTTCGCAGAATTTTTTTTTCTCATGAAATTTGATTTAAAGATTGGAATTCACAAGTCTTTTCAGCTGTGCCAGAACATCCTGCTCCAAATGATTTGGTGCCGTCTGATGATTGTTTCATGTTTACTCGCTGATTAACTCTTTGAAAGACAGGAAGTTGGGAGACAGAGCTACTAAAAAAAATGATCTGGACGATCTGATGCGCTGGAACCTGCTTCCCCTAAAGAAGCAGCCTACAAGGGGGCAAAAAGAGGAAAAAAATCTATATTATTCACTGTGAAAATAATAAAATTAAATATTCAGTTCAAGGTAAGCTACCAGGTAACTGATGAGTCTCTCAGACCTCCCAGTGATTCATTTATAAAGATGTCAGCAGTTGGTCACCAGTAAAACCAGTAAAAAAAAAAAGTATTTTCTCAAATATTTAACATTTGTTTTTCTTTTAATTCAGGGGAGAATTATTTTATCTTGCTTCAGTCTATATTTTCTGAAACCTTTTGAAAAATAATCACTTGTTGAAACTTGATAAGGAGAACGTCTGTAACAGTGATTATCAACTGGTGGGTCGTGACACAAAAGCAAAGCGCTGAAATGCTTTAATCGGTCACAGGCTTTTAATAAGGTATTGGAAAATTAAACATAAATGATATATTAATTCATTCATCTTCATTGTTTTACTGGGTCGCAGAGACAGTTGTCTCCATGACTGCCACCCAAAACACACCGCACTGTTAGCCATGTAGCCTTCACCGTCATGATTTACAATCATCTTACATGCAGAAAAATCTAATTTTTCGCATGTGAGATGATGATAAATGTATTTGTAGTGAAATCAATTTATGAGTGACTTTGAAGTACTTTTTTTGTAAGTTTACACATTATCCAGGACAACCTTGAGCTTTACATCAGAAGCAACCCATCACTAAAGTGAGCACTTGGGAAGCAGTGAGTGGGGATGGTGCCATGAACCTCAATGGTGACCTGACAGTTGGTGGATTCAAACCTAGAACCCTCCAGACCCAAGTCCAGTTCCTTAACCACTAAGCTAGTGGTGCAAATAATTTCAATTTTGCAAAAATCACTTGCATATAACATTGTTTATTCAGTGAGCAAAGAAAACCAGAGTTATTTGGTGATAATATACACTGTTAACAAACTGTTAATACATGGTACATTCAAACCACGCCCAGACCTGTTCTCTGATTTGTTCTCTCCTCGTGCCAGCCCTGCTAAGGCACACTGTTGACTTTTGTGTTCTTCTAAGGAACATCTGCTCTAGGAAAGTGGCTCACAATGCATGGCGACAAATTTTCCGAACACAACTTGGCCTTTGTTCTCATGCTCCTTGAGTTTGAAACGACACGTGGTCACAAAAGAAAACACACAAACTGCCCTGAGGCAGGACAGGGCAGACATCAAGTGTATTAGTTACACATCTTAGGACGATCCATTCTAAAGAATGAAACGTTTGTCCTGTGACATCACTGTGTGGTTACACTGTACTGAAATGACTGATGGTGAAGTTTAACACAAGAGTAACATTTGTATGAACTTAGTGTCGATAGGAGACATAATAATGAATAAAGTATAACTTTTCTAATAAATATTTTTCAAAAATTTTAATTGTTTTAGTAAAAAAACTGGTGTCTGCAATATGTATATGGCATCAAAAGGCTTAGTGGAAGCTGTGATATTCACCTAACCCTCACAGTTAGGAAGTTCAGACAGGAAAAAAAAAAAATAAAACAGGAAAAGTCTTTTTCTTTAGCTGCAGGGAGACACGAGGAGAATCCGTCAACAACTCAATCGTCTTTTCTCAGATGAAACTGTCTCCATGATTGTGGATTAGAGGCAGCACTGTTGATGAAAAAAGTAGCAGTGAAAGAAGATTGCATATCCTGGGTGGTGGTGAGGGGGAGATTGGACTTCCTCACTCTCTCTACCGGCCACCATGTTGTGTTCACTGACTTCCCAGTGACCACATTTCTACAGTGCAGTAATAAAAAAACAAACTCTAACTCTGTTGGCCTTGAAGTTATAATGGGAGTCTGAGAAATCCAATCACTCATACGCAGTAATGACCCAGCTGTGATATTGTAATTCAAATAAAATCTCATCATATTTTTTTAATTTGACTAAAGCTTTGGTGTAGCAAAAATATAAGAAATATATTTGAGGAGATAATATTACAAAATACTCTAATTCCCTTTTAAATTTTCCTGGATATTTATTTACAGATTATTAGAAATTAAACTCTTTCTGCCCTCACTAATATTTTAATATAGAAAATATGTTTTAATCCTATGTGGCTTTATAATAATAATAATAATAATCTCACAAGTCCTGTCATACTCTAGAGCAGTGGGTCTCAACTGGTGTCACTCTGGGACTTTCATTTTCCTGTGGTCATTAAGTAGCGACCCACTCATAGAATTAAAACCAACAGATAAAAAATCACTTCTTTTAACATACTCATTTTACTCAGCAGAGTGTGTTTTCAAAATAAGAGATTTTCACATGCTCAACAGCAGATTCACATCTGTCCAGCAGTTCATGACCCATTCAGAATGGGTCTGAGACCCATTTTTGGGTCGGGATCCACCAGTTGAGAACCAGTGCTCTTGAGCAAATTCAGTCGTCCCAGCCAAAGAAACGCCCCGTCATTTGATAAAACTTCATGTTGAACGGTCTGTAAAAGTCCCTCAGTCTCTGCACCACCTCAGGGTCAATATTGGGATGGGTCCGGCCTTTGGTTTTTCCCAGGCAGTGGGGTTTACTGCTGCCCTCTGCCTTCTTGAGGCATGGGAAACCCTTGGTCTGGTTGAAATAAAAGTGTTTGTCTGTGATGATCCTCTTGAGTCCCAGGAAGTCCTGCACGCGGCCCAGCTCTCCCGCCGGGTCGCTGATGAGACGCTCGCCGCTCACAAACAGTATCTGGCCCATGGGGAAGTATTGCAGCCAGTTGTCGAGGTGCTTGGCGTAGATGCCGATCTGGATGGCGCTCCACGAGGTGTCGATGAGCCCTGTAGTCCTGTTTTTGAAGGTGAGGCTCTCGAAAGAGGGAATGTCCGGCTTCTTGGACAGTGTCTGTGTGTAGTCTGAGATAGCCCTGGTGACTGGGTCTCTCACCACCACGATCAACTTAGTGTCCCGGGACATGGCGGAGATCCTGGCCGGAGCCTCCCTGGTCACAAAGTAGCTGGGAGTCTTCTCCATGGTGATCTGACCTTCCAGGGTCTTGGGCATCAGCTCCCTACAGGAAAACCAAATCAGAGGAGAACAGGTTAGCAGAAGGTTAAGTGGAACCAAGATTACATAATGTAATCAAGATGATTGAGTGTTTTTCTCTCTGTAACCGCTGACTCACTCTCCATGTTTATACTTATTTTAGGGCCTGAAAACCAATTAATGCAGGCAGAGCTCCAATGACAACAAACTCTCTCACTCAAAAGATATCACAGCACAGAATTCTTATTTACAGCACAATCCAACAAAGGAAGCCGTTAACAGGAATTTCCAAACACAACCAACTATTGGTTTTACCAAAAATGGGAATTAGAAGTTGGATTTTCCCACCTCAATTGAGAATCCCCAAATACACCACTTGCTTATTTAGGACTGGGTTACCCATTGACATTTTTTTCATATGAATGGACTTGGATTCTCCCTGCATTTTTCAATGTAATTTAGCCCTCAGCAAGTGTGAAACATGTTATTTGAAATGTCAACAAGTAGTTTGTCTTCCCTATCATTTTTCTGTCGGATGTACTGTTTACGTTTGGTCAGGATGATCAGATTCCAGAGAAAGAGACATACTCACACACACACACAGTCAATTAACTTTGCTGAATCAGTGAGGAGGCCGTAACATGGTGCCTCACTCTCCATCCCCCCACCCGCCCATTGAGCCACAATAAGTAAAAAGTGCCACAGCATCAAAAGACAATCCGACCCGCCTCTGAAGGTTTCTGGAAGGGTCGGGTTTGGGTTTGGGTGAGTGCTGGCCGCCGGTCCTCACACAGATACGATTACATGCAGAGATATAATCAAGAAGTGCTGCAGAACAGATGGTTTTGAAGAAATAGTAAACACACTCTGATCTCCCAGTATTAGATTTCAATAGCGGTGGCCAAACATGGTCTAAATTATCATGGCTGGTGATAAGGGTGGATTGACAGAGACTGGGATATGGATCACCTACCCCTTATTGGCTGCAGCACCAGAAATAAAATACAACAGACTGTGCTATATTGGTGCACATTTTCTGGTGCTAATGCTACGGACTTGTGTGGATTATGGACCGGGAAACCACACCAACTCAAAGGGTACATTCTGCCTGGTTGCAAAAGTCCAAATACCAAAACATTGACCATTTTGCCATTGACAACAACAAAGGCACAACAAAATGAGCAATAAAAAGGGAAGCAACAATAGACAGCAAAGATAAGAGAGGGCGCTGATCTATCAGGGTGAACACATTCTCACAGATAAGACTCCTGTAAACCTGTCCTACCCTCAACCTCACCCTTGTCGTTAAGCCAGCACATTGATGCACTATTGTGTGAAGTGTCCTATTCAAACACAATGTAACACATCAGAAAGAATTTACACAAAGATAAGGTTAAAAAACATCCCAAAACACATCCTCTCCTCTCTTGGCTTACATCATCCCCTGAGCTTCTGCTGTTGCTCAGAAATACAGTTTAAAAGCTAGGAATCTAGTTCATGTCCATCCAGCTCATGGCTAATTCATGAAACACAATCTCTCCATCGGCGTGTGCAGACGAGAAAGGAAGAATGAGTGGGGAAAACGTTGAGCGAACCAATTAAATGCCTTATGGAAATGGTGTTGGCAAATTTGTGGAATCGCAGTGCAGTGCCAGTGATCTAATTATGATAATATCTCCTTGATTGCGTACATATCAGTTGCTTGAATGGCGTGGATAGGAGGGAAAATGGGCTGCTTCCAAAACCTCATTAATCGCCTATTGAAATCAAAACATATACAGCATTTCTTCTAACGTGAGAGCCTGACAGATCTCTGTGCCAGCAAACCATTTCTGCAAATCAAACAGCAACACACAAACACACGCACATTTAAAGGTTCTGCAGCTCGATTTCCAGGAGCACAACTACTGAAATCATTGTTTCACTGATGCACAATGGGGATACTGCATGCAAGGTTTTTTTTTTTTCTCTCTTTTCGTCACTCCTTGTGCTATCATGCACAAAGAGTCTGCAGCCTGCACAGAAGAAGCAAATGGCTTCCCATCTAATCCGATTTCAACATGACAATGGAGCATGGAGATACAGAGAAGGCCCGCATTACAACGCGCATGGTGATAGATTATGCTAATCCGAGTTTATGGATTCCTTGGAATTCAAAATTGTTAAAAAGAATTGGGGTTTGCAGGAGCATAAAACAAGGAAATGGTTGGATGATGACGAATAAAGGGACAGAGTTGAGGAAACCTCTAAAAAGCCACTTTGCAAGAAGAGGCCCCTAAATAAAAAATATTTTGGCCTCTGTTTTTCTGTCAGAGGGGATAAAAAAGAGGGAGAGAGAAGGAGAAAAGAAGAGATTGGAGGGAAATTTCGGTGGGACAAGTGGCCCTTGGAGAAACAATGCCCATTATACTGCTTTTTGATTTATGAGGTGCCGCTTTTAAGGATTCCGTCAGCAAACAGGCAATTCTGTGACACCAGGCCCTTCTTTTTTCCTGCCTTTCTTTGAAAGTGAACCATTGTTCCTGTGTGCCGGGGTGAGCAGGGCAGTGGTCAGGGCAGAGAGGCGGGAATGGGGTCCGAAAGAGAGGATGAAGAGGAGGAGGAGGAGGGAGAAGAAACAAGGAAAAGCGGTGAGGTACTTATCAAAGTTGAGAACTCTCTACCCTCTTTCTTTCTGTCTCTCAACCTCAAGTGGGAATATCCTTGTGAAGGACTGGTACATGGAACGCGTGCCAAGAGGTATCGGTAAACAGCAGCAGCTGTGAGAAGCAATAGGAGTAAAAAATGGTATATAACTAACTTTAACGAAAATATAATTACACTAAACTATCTCCTAGTACCAGGGCGTGAATTCCCTCCCTGTCCTCCCTCTCTCTCTCTGTACATTTGTCAATCTAAAGCCGTTGTCAGTTAAAAAGGGCCCCATCCTGCTGGAGATAAATGGCAGACAGGAAAAGGATTATTTCTGTCTGATGCTTCCTGCCTCCCTCCTGTCAAGTTTGATTTGATGATAAGAGGCTGCCACAGAGCCGTCTGTGCTGCAGCATCGGCAACAAAATGACTAGGCCGCTCACGGACAAAAGGAAAAAAGGCCATTTTGGCGCATGTCTGTCAATTTTCTGTTTGATACAAAAGGTTTTCAATTGTCTCACATGTCGGAGGTTGAAAGCATTTGAATCTCAAATGCAGGTTTGTTGATTTGAATACTGACAAACCACTCTGTATCCACTTTGGATGCAGCTGCAAGTGTACAGCTCTGCCCCTGGTGGCAATTTAAGCTATCCCATTTTTTTACGGAGTTCATGACCCTGGAGGACTGTTGTTCCCCTAAGAGGAGGTGATGACACCTAAAACAACAACAACATCTCTGAAACACTCTAAGGAGAGGATAAATTAACCTGTCTGAGTAAACAAGGGAGAGGCAACGGAACACAAAAGCTCTTCTGGGAGAATAACCAGCATTCGTTGGAAGAAGTTGACCTATTTGAAACGTTAAAACGGCCTCCACTTCGCTCCTCACTTTGTTCTCTTCCCCATTCATCTCTCAAGTCCCTCTGACCCTTGGCTATCAGACCTTGAGGACTGATAGCAAAGTGACACTTCACAAGTGGATATAAGGAGAGGCAGAAGAGAGGGAGGAAGCACTGAAAGGCTTTCTTTCTCTGCCAAGGATCTCTCACCGAGCCCTTCACACGAACCGACGTGCTGCATGCTGAAGCATTTTTTTTTGGGGAAAACACAAAGAAATATCTTTATTCCCTAATACACAACGAGGATCTTGAGCTCCACTTGTTCTCCTGTAGTTGAACATGATCTACATTGATGCTTGAGGAAACAAGGAAACATGGTTTCTGTGTTTTTGTTTGTCTAGAATGTGGTTTATGATATTATTTGTTAAAAAATCGATTCTCAAAACAACATATTTTTTTGTACAATCTGTAATTTACAAAATGCATTAATGTGCAATAGAAAAAAAATGGAGTGAGTGATAATTAGGTTCTGAATGTTATGAGCCATATGTGTAGTTAGCAGCATGTACACACTCATGCTGCTGTCAGGGGAGAAGTACTCACGCTGTGTATATTTCCAAAGTAGCACTAAAAGACACACAGAAGCCAGGCATTTTGAAATACGTTCTCCTCCGCCTGGAGTCTGACATTATATGTAACCACAAAGTGTGGCTTTGGCTGTAAATTAAAAGAATAGAGACTATGGTCTCATGGCGGAGCAGGCGGTCGGGTTGTGCTGATGCAGGGCCAGAGAGACCCCGACTTTAGGAGCTTCTGCTCTGCTTTGAAAAGCACTTAGGGCAGAGTCCAGGTGTAACCATGTGACCACTTAGTGCTTTTTGTCAATTTATTTACTGGCTGACAGGAGCCAGAGATTCCTGGTAAAAATCAGAGATTTTGCAGAAGGGCATACTAAAGAGGTTCACACAGTCGGACAGCTATGATGAATGCATCACAGCTCCACCCCTTTTCACACTTCCTTGCTGAAGCCCAAAATTGTGCCACACAATGGACCACGTGCATAAGCTGTACCAGCCCGATGAGTGCTAACTGTCAGTGCCCGACTTTCTCAAGACAGAGGTTGTTAAATTAACAGGCTTCACTGAATAATAGTGTCAGTGGAAACAGAGAGAGGAGGCTGAGTGGAAGACCCTCTGAATCATCTGTCTGCCAGAAATGTTAATAATGCAGGAAAACCTGGTATCAGACGCTCAGACCTGAAGAGGAAACCAGACTGTCTAATGGAGGGTGGATATTTTGCAGCTGGCAGAATACTCTATTTCCCTGCTCCTCTATTGGGTACTCCACGTACCAGTTTCAAACACAATACAAATAATCAATAACACAGACGGGAGACACAAAAAAGGTACAGGGTACTAACAAGAGTGGTGTAAGTGTTGTGTAACTGAATCGTTGGACTGGGTTGAAGTGATGAGACTCCAGAGAGAAGACAAAGACAGTGGTTGGGCGTGGTTTGTCTAGGGCAGACATGGGCCAAAATAATGTATAAAAGCTAAAATACTACATTTCTAATAGCATTTATGACATCATGTACCAGGGAAACACAGACTAAAAGCAGGAGTATAATGATGATATACATACCGTAATTTCTGGACTATAAGCCAAAACTTTTGTCAAACAATTTCAACCCTGCGGCTTATGCATAGATGCGGCTATTTTTTCTAAAAATTCTCGAGCAGAAAAGGTAAGAGTGAGACAGGTGGTGTCGAGGAAGACGCAAGTCACAGCCGCCAATAAACACCACAGAAGAAGAAGAATGCACTTTGTACGTGAATAAAATTAGCATAAACTGACCCTCATCATGGAAAATGCAAAAAGAATGCGGCACATGCGGCTTATAGTCCGGAATTTACGGTAAATTATTTGTTTTAGACAAGGTTGGGGGGCCGCATTAAAAAGCTCAATGGGCCGCATCTGGCCCCCGGGCCTTAGTTTGCCCATGTCTGGTCTAGGGTGAACAGAAAACATAAAGTGCAAAGAACTAAAAAAAAAAATTACCAGCAACAGCTATAATAACATTTTTCTCAAACATATCATGTAAAGCTCTTTTGAGAAAAAAATGGTGCAAAAGATAGTATTTCTATTTAAAACTGCAATGGAGGAATTTAAGCGGCTCCATATCTCTGCAGCTTTATCTTTGACAGCTGGTTGAATTTCTCATACATATCAAACAAGATGGAGTTGATGCTCTCCACTTATGGCGGAGGATATAGATAGTTCTGATGGAACTAAAAGATTCTGTATTTTAAGGACATGTTTTTTTCAGTAGTTGTCCTGTAGTTGCAGGACAGAAAATAAATATATGTAATAAAAAGTTACGGACTGTGAATATTATCAGGTTTTCCTTAGATGGAATGAAAACATAAACACAGCTTCTGGGTCCACAGTACTTCTTCAACCTGAAGATTTAATCAGAAAAGTGAAGGAAGTGAGAGAGGTCAGTGCATAATGAAACTCTATTTATAGCTCCATTGTGACAAAATGTACTTTTGGTCTGAAAGTCAAAGTATTCAGAGTCTTTAGCTTCTTCCACACTGACATTTTGACACTGCAGTTCTGGTTCCCCTGATAAACGCAGCTCCCAGACCTTCCGCTCCATCGTAGAGTTGCCGGGTGCCAGAGCAGCCTGGGAATCTACTGACCCTCCATATAAACCAAACAATCCTGCCGACCCACGCAACCCATGCATTCATAATTTTTTTCTCTGGAATCAGGGAGTCTCTCTCCATCATTAGCCTCTGATACAGGCTGAGTGTGTGTTAAACTGCAGGTACAAGACAGGGGGTGTGAAGGAAAGTCAAAAATGGACGGGTGGGGGAGGTACCATAGTGGGGTCTTGTGGTCACAGACCATTCAGATTCACATTTTGGGCTCAAACCCAATCTGCAGTTTGGAGGCAAGATCAGACACAAGTAAAGCAGAGTAAATAAACAGAGAACTAACCACTATCCCGGCTACATGTCAGACACACCAGCAACATCTCACACCAAGACACACCCCCTCCCTCACCCGTGCACCCCCCTTTACTATAAACTGTGAAAAAACAGGCAAGGTTGAGGCTGCTCTCCCCTCACTGCGGTCACTCTCTGTGATGGGCAGCCCTGCACAGCGTGACCGCCGCAAATTATTCAATTCCATCACTATCATTTTTCCTGCCTTCTTATGTACACTTTTTTTGCAACTTGGCACCGTTCTGAAACATAACACAAAACGCCTGGAGCCAAAAGATGTTTTTCGAGGTTGGAACTCCACCGGACTGCGGCCACAGACGACTGCTCATGTGATAATATCCCTGCAGTGAAGCAAGAGAGCCCACCATGTGGTATAAATAAAACAGAGAAGCTGGTGAAAGGGTGGAAAGTAGATCTAACTCCTCCCTTCCTCTCATGAATGTGCAACAGCATGACTGGAGTTTTCTTGCTTTCTCCTCTCAGCAGGCTTTCAGGGATTTTATATCACCCCCAACAGGATGAATTTTTAAGCCGAACGAAGGTAAAGAGATCAAATTATTTAGCTGCGGCCGAGCAACAAATCTCAGTCCTTCAACTTCCCTACGTTAAGCGTGGCCCCAGCAGTCCACCTTAGTCATCCTCACTAACACACTGAGAAATTACGCCCACAATTTGTTTAGTGCTGGTAATCCTCAATCAGCATGTTTGCACTCTGTGTTTGGAGAAGGTGTTAGCCCAGAGGCAGCCACGCATTCCAGCAGTCCATCAGAAGTCCATCAGGGGTGTGAGTGGCGGACGACTCGGTGGCAAACAGACCCGTCAACCGTGCAACGAATGTAAATAAATAAATAAAAAATGAGAACATTAGACTGGAGAGGAAGTGAGCAGTCACAGGTGAAGACACAGGCAAAGACGGCGGGGAGGGAGACGGCGGGGAGGGAGACAGAGAGAGAGAGCCAAGGCAGGAATCAGCCATTCTGACTGATTTCCTGACACTTGACATGCTTCAGCAGGCACATGACTCCTTGATCTAGCTACAGCAAGAGATGAATAAAAGATGAAACAGACTCAGGAAGAACACACACGCCACCAGCCCCCACTCCCTAGATGTAGCCACACACACACACACACACACACACACAAACAAGATGGGGAGCAGACATGGGGGGTTTTTTGCATCCTGTTTGAATGTGTTGTCATCCGTAACTGGCTCCACACCCTTCTTCTGACGACAGGTGAACTGCAAAATATTTGAGGGAGGGCTGAGGCGGGCTGGATTTCCTTGATGAGGAGAAAACTTCCTGTGTTCAGTCAGTCGTTTGGCCTCCATCTTAACACAGCAGCTGTTTCTGCAGGTGAATGTTTAACAAATGTCCTAAAGACGTCTGCTCACGTCCTCATCTAACATGTGATTAGTGAAAGGACTAATGACAAACTGCAGTCACAACTATTCTCCTGCTTTGTTCCGAGCTGGAGTGAGTGACAGCAGTAATTCCCATGTCTAAGTCTATGGTAGAATTAGGCTGTGGCAGAATATTGTAAAGAAGTTCTAGCATTTGTGATTTTTTTATTTAGTATTTATGATTTTCAAAGACGGGGTTTTATTCTCCTTTCATAAAACACAATGTTTTGAGTAATATTTGATCATTTTAGATAAAAAATACATCAGCAAGATCAGAAAAATGGAGCCCAAACCCCATAAGCCGTCAAGGCTTCACATTTCTGTTTCTGCAGCGTGATGACAAATGTTTTCACCCCTTCCATGTCCGTCTGTCAGTAAGGCTCTCGGTCACAAACGAAACAGCGTCTGCTTTCAGTCAATTCGTGCCAGGACAACGGACAATTTTGCAGAAAAAAAAAAGCGCAAACACAGAAACGGAACACAAGCAGGCGCACACAGAAACATGCAAAGGGTGATGTTTGAAGAATGCCAGACAAGGCTACATGTCAGCTCCGAAGACTTCAGAGGATGTTTGTTTTTGCAAATCTTTTCAGCAGCTAAACTGTTTTATTTCACATTAAATCCACCGCAACGTCTGGTTATTGTGTCTCCAGGGCTCGGAGCACAAAGTCCCTGCGAATGTCTTTCTCTAAACATAGCAAATTGCAGGAAAATTCATTCCAAAATGATCACAGCATAGATTCCAGAAGTACCTGGTAAATTTTAACCACTTATTAAAAAGAGAGGTGAATTGCATAGGGGGGAGAGTAATTGGAACTGGAACTGAGTTTGTCCCAGAGTTGAGCTGAGGTGGCTCTTCCCACAGAGCCCAGCAGCTCTGAGAGTTCATCGAAATGGAGAGAGTGACTGGTGTCGAGCAACCGTGGCGCACGGAGACAACTCAGGGCTTCTAATGAGCTCTGCTCTTTTACCGCCAGGCTAATGGAAACCTCGGGAGACCTCAGTCACTCTCTATCCCTCTCTTCGTGCGTGAGTGGGAGTATGTGTGTGTGTGTGTGTGTCTCACTCTGTCCCAGAGGCAGCCACACTCTCCAGCACTCTAATGGCTACCTCTGGGACTGAATACCTGGGACAGTTTCTCTGTCATCACTTTCTCCTCCCTGCACCTTCTCCTAAACGACATTTTCTGTTTTTCCTCTGTGTCTTTTTGTTTATTTAAAAGTAGCTGGTGATTCACTATACCTGTATTCCTGTATTTAAATGTGTTTTTTTTTGTTTAGCAGAAATTGACAATGTTTAATTCTGGAGTGGCAAAAACTGTGTTTTTAAGATCAATAAGGTCAAATAGACATTTAATTCTATAGTTTGATTATTTATGTTTAACCAAAACAAGGTTGAACAGGAATGGCAGCAACATACTCCAAAAAAGTTCAGTTTAAAAATATTTGGAACCAACTTTTGGATTTTGAGTGACAACAAAAAGCTGTCTGTGTTTCATTTGTTTTTTTTCTCTCTCTGTCTGAATATTAAACATTTATTTCTGCGACTGGCTCGTCTTCTGAGAGCAGGCAGAAAGAGTGAAGACACGCTGTAGTCACAGCCACATGTTTCCCGCTGCAGGGTAGGAACACGAACAGTAGAACGAAAGTTCGGAAAACAAAAAAAAAAACGTGTGGGTTGCATTGTCAGCGTGGGTGAATTCAGGAGTGTGTGAATGTTTGACAGTCACTTTCCTGTCAAGCTCTGCAGCTTCTTCTCTCAGCTGCAGCAGGAGGTTCCTGTCTGTGTCAGCCATATTGTCCTCACTACTGCGGGCAGTGTTGACTGGACACAATCAGAGAGAGAGGAGGGAGGTTGGCAGGCACCGACAATGCAACACAGCCACTCCCCCATTCAGGGGTCTCCTCTTTCACAATTAACGGGTCATAATTGCAGATGAAAGAAGCCCTTTCACTCCTCCTTCGCCCCCTGCTTACTTTCTGTTTTGGACAGGCCACGGTAGCTTAGACAGCAGGAAGAGCAGGCTACTCATGGTCAACGAGGCCTGCACTCGGCCCAGCCCCAAACTGGACGAGCCAAGCATGACATGTGACACTACAGTGCACAGCTGGAGAAAGGGGAAATGCACTTCATAAAGAAGGGATTTGAGGTATGGTGTTTGTCGGGGGGAGGGTGGAGGGCGGTTTACAATCTGCGGGGCACAGTCCGAGATTTTTTGGCTTGTTTTAATGTTGGTGTGTGCAGCTGAGGTTGTGAACCTGATGTCAGCTGTACTGGCCGACTGGACGCTCTCTGTCCCCGCGGAGTTACTGGAATCGGGAACCAATCAGAGCAGCAGAGCGTCAAATGATCTGAATTCAACTTTCCCGCTCCTTCCGACTCCCAGTGATTTACAGTCAATTAACTCTGCACCGATGTGTAATTTTGTTTTCAAAACATAATCAAGAAAATTAGTCTCATCCGCACGACTGTAAAACTGTCATGTCACAGCATTGTTTTCTGGGAGGAGCGGCTATAAAACTCCCCCGCTGGGGTTTGCAGCTTCCAGAGCCTCTGCAGATGGTCAACACACACAACCTGTCAGCAAGCATACATGAATCTGACCCCTGTCCGAGGCCCTTAACCCATCTCCGCGCATTACCTCCAATCAGGCCTGACCAATCAATACGGACCATCCCTGAGGATCTCAGACATTTGCCTATTGTCTGAGACTTTCATTCTTTTCTGAAGAGGAGATGGAAATGATCTGCGACTTCACAGCTGAGCTTGTCACAACCACACAGCTCAGCCAGCTCACCGTCTCCTTTTCTTTTCTATGTCTGCTCTCCCGCTGCCTTCAACAGACCAATGTGTGCAAACAGCAGTGTCCGCTCTTTTGTCAACGGACGCCCTCTAGAACCAGGTGGCCTTTTTTTTTTTTTTGCTATTAAAAGGAAGGAAAGAGGGCGAGGTCAATGGCGGCCAAGAGTGAATGGGTCACCTAGGTGGAAACAGGAGCAACCCCTGTGGCGTTCAGATAAAAAGAGGAGCAGCCATCCAGAACTGCCCCCATCGCGGGCAGGAGCAGCGTTCTGACTCCTGGAACCGAAGGAGAAGGAGGAGGTGCAGAGTCACCTTCCTGATAAGCACAGTTCATACACGGTGTCTTATCAAGAGCAGCCATTACCGAGGCTTATCCAAAGACGTGTCCGTCGGACGAGACAGAGTTTCGTACACTCCCAGAATGCTCCCTGCAACATGTTCCTATACTCGTGGTTCAATTCGAAGGGGGAGCAACAGAACGTGAACGCTGCCAGGACTTGACAGCAAGCCGAGCCCACGGCACGACAGCAAAACCACACGCACGGCAATTACTGTATGTATCAAAGCCCCTTCATAGGCAATGGGGCTAAATTGAATATGAAGACAGCGACATGCGCCACAGACTGACAGGACCAGACATGGACCGCAGTCAGCCAGAGTTAGCAGTAAATACTAAAGCTCATTTAACCAAAGTGGAGAGGAGTGTCAACTTGCTGCCTATTTTTCCAAAGTGATATGTCATTTAAAAGTTTGTCTTTATAGCTCACGTAGAGAAGAGAGAGGGATGGACAAAGAAGTATTGTTGCAAATATAAATATTTCTTGTTAAGTTAATGGGGCGGACAGAAAAATCCTGTGATAAATCAATAAATTCATGTATATATTCTAATCACCCAGCACTGCAGTGTAATGTTCACAGATTTTGGTGGAATTCTGCAGGAAAATCAGTTCCAAAGCCTCAGTCAGGTTATCATTCAAATCCTGCTTAAAAGGATCATTTCAGCTCAAATTCTAACTCTTTTTATGTTTAAACTTTTATTTTCTTCCAATAAATTGACTTGTTGTTGTCGTATGACACAGGCAAAAGAAAAGTAATGATTATAAATCAGTCTACCTCACCCTTTACCCACAAACAGGTGTAAACACTAGAAATAGTGAAACTAAGTTCTGACTCACTTTCAGTTCCACTGACCTGTGGAGTCTCTGTACGACTGTGTATCTGGGTGTAGGGCCTGATCATGCATGACCTCACGGTTCAAATCTGCACCCCCGTGATAAGTGCGTTTGTCTTCGCGCATCCAAAATCCATGAAAAAATAAACTTTTTTCTCCACGTCTCTCTGTATCTGATGAAGATCCAACTCTGAATGAAGTTGGTGCAACTCTTAGCCGCCACCAAAAAGTTGGGTTTCTACATATTACACACCAGTAACTTTCATTCTGTCTGACTTCTCTTTTGTTTTTCTATTAAAATAAACAGTCCTATGTTTGTACTTGGGGTCTTCAATAGTTTAAATTCATAGAATCACTAAAGGTCATATTAATAGTTCCCCTTTACACGTCTTTGCATAAAAACAACTTTTTTTTAAAGTACTGAAACTGCCCTCTGCAGCTGTTTTCTGCTGAAAGAAAAATTCCCAGATTTCGCAGCATTAAAGACACATTTTCATAGAAATGTATAAAAATAAACCACATGCTATTTCAGAAAATCAAGTAGAAAAAATTCCCTGTCTGCCCTCTGTGAATCAGAGTCCACTTCAGGCACCAGCAAGGAGTGAAAATGACTACAGTGGATTCTAGCCTCGTACTGCAAATGCTTCAATTTTATCTCTTCAATAAAATACTTGATTCATGACTTCTTTACAAGGTCAAAAATGTACTACATTTCATGCTTAAAAAGCTCGAACGCAGCAAGTTTTTCCACAATTCGCTATTGGGTCCAAGAAAAGAAAAAAAAAAGTTCTCGTTGGAAATGCTGCCGTTTGGTGAAAGTGGAGTTAAATAACAGACTTAAAGCTGAAGAGCCTGCAGTAAATCTCCCATTCTATCAGCGTGTTCTCTTTATTTTTAATCCTGCCAACCCTGGGCTCTGTCTCCTTCTTTTTTTTTTCATTATGTCCAACATGGCTGGGGCCCCTGTTAGGACTTGAATATTTAACGCACAGAATAAGAGCAATGGGTTCTGTCTCTCTCTCTTTTCTCAGGATTTGTTAAAAATATATATTAAACAGATTTATATTAGTTTGACAGTGGGTGTCGGGAGATGATCCAAACTTTTTATTTCCAAGTTTAGAAATAAAGTGGAAGAAATAGTGTTAGGTATTTTTTTAATGTAACCAATTCATGTTGAGGAATAAAAACTTCAGTCCTTAAATAAATTAAAAAAACTGTTTTTTTATTAATAAGAGACATTTAGAAAATAATACGTTTTTTGGGGAGGGCGTGCGTTCTTCTGTGACCCGAGGCCATTAAAGTTCCGCGTCTTAAACGCCTCCGTTGTGATGTAAATGAGCAGGAGAATGTTATTTTATAGATGTTAAACCGTTTTGTTTCACACTTTTGTTCTGCAGATTCGACGCTGTGAAGGCCTGCAGGCTCCACGGATGGAAGAATGGACAGGACGCTGCAGAAACTTTAAGCTCTTCCATCAATACAATTCATAGAAATAATAAACTATTTACAAACGTGTGTTTTGGGTTTTTTTTTTTTTTAATGACTGACAATGTTTCAGTAAGACTTTGAGATTTTGTTGGGTTTGTGATTTTAACTCCAGGGTCAGTTTGATCAAACTGTGAGTTTCACTACACAAATAAAATCTACCAACAAATCAGATGTGATGTTGATACAAAACCCCGTCAAGCGGACAATGCTTGTAAAATACTCTTGTTTTTAAGAAGATATAATTGTTTGTAAAGTTCCAGACGCATCGATCGAGTCGCGTCGGCGCGGAAGCTGCAGTGTGGCGCTGCGTCCAACAGAGATCACTGCACATCACAAGAAAAACAGCCGCGTGAACCAGATCCACGGCAGGACTCGAGACCGTGGAGGAATTAAAAATGATTCCAACATCAAACTTTAACTTAGCAATGAATCTAATACGGGAAAAAACAATCAAATGTGCGGGAAAAAAATGCGCATTTGGACACATTTGGCGCAAAACGCGAAGATCACGGAATATAATGGATTATTGTTAACTTGATGAATAAAAATAACTTTTAAAATTGTGTCTGATTAGATTTGGTATTTACAGAAATTATAATAATAAACCAACAAGGCTTAAATATCAGAGCTGACTCCCAGGGTTGGGAACCCGAGATGCGACTGGTCAGAACACCCCAGATGAGATGATCCTGTCAAAATCTCACTTATCTGATCTTATTCGGATCATATATATTTAATTTCTAGAGACAATACATCATCATCCAGAGGGAGACGGTTCCGTACCTGTACCACTCCAGCCCGTTGTCGTAGTTGCGGTCGAAGAAGTGCGGCTCCGCTCCCACCGCCCTGATGTCCGGGTGAACCCGCAGGAACTCCAGCAGAGCCCGGGTTCCTCCCTTCTTCACCCCGATGATGATCGCCTGCGGCAGCTTCTTGCTCCCGGAGCCGTTGGAGAAGCTCGACATGGCGCTGGGCTCCGGTGCTCTCTGCTGCTGCTCACCGCGCATCTCGTCCCAGTCGTCGCCCATGTCCGACTCCGACTCGTTGTTGAGCAGGTCCCTGGACGCCGCGGTCCTGATGGACGGATCCTCGTAGTAGTCCCCCTCTATATCCTCCCAGGGCTGGGGTTTGGACAGCAGCCGGGACACCAGGTCCGTCCTGCTGCTGCTCTCTGTCCTCTTCCCCACCGCGGCGGCTGCCGAACCGGCCTCTCTGGTCCGGTAACCGTCCACCAGCGAACTTGGCATCGTGGAGCAGTAGCCCACGCAGGAGTAGAGCATGTAAACCCAGACTAGGAACATGATGCTGAGCAGGACGAGCTTCTTCTTCACAGGGCTGGACCACAGGGCATGCAGGCTGTGACACACCGGCCTATATTCCATAAGCCTCTCGGGTGGAAATCAAATCCCAGCGGCGCATGTTGCCCAAGTCACTCCCGGGGACACCTCGGCAATCCTCGCAAGTGCGCACCCTGCATGCTCGCCAAACAGCCCCAAAGAAATACAACGGTGACAGAAGGGGAGGCAGAACTAGCCTAAATAGACTGGAAGTGGAGGATACATCCAGGAATGAGCTCGCGCGAAGGAATTTTTACGCTGGAAAAGATTTTGGAAAAGGCAGGAGCTGCGACGGGCGCACGGCAGCGCTGCTCCGCTCTCATCTCAGGTTGGTTCCAATCTCCTGCCGGAGCAGCAGCACCTTATACAGAGAGGAACTATTGAAGGACAGACGCGACGACCAATCAGGACAGAACAAGGATGAATATGCATCCTGGAGTCAGGAGAAGTGGACCAATCAGAGCAGAGCATCGAGACGGGCTCCTCCCACTCTGGAGGAGAAGCGGCGTGCGCGCCGCAGAGTTTGGGAAAACTTTCCTATGGGGCATAAAGTTTGACAAAATGTAGTTTTCTGGGGTCTAGATCTGTTTGGAATATTTCAAATTATAACGCGGGATTTTTCACGATATTTGTAAACTTTTCTTCCCGCCTCGGTTGAATTATTGCAGTAGAAAATCAGATAAATGTCCACAAAAGTACTAATAAAGTAGAAAAAAACGGTGCAAACATAATTTAACTAAGTAGATATTGCAAAACAAAATTTACTAAAATGTAAAAGGAGGTCCTCATATAAATCATTGCACCGCATCTACCAGTTGGATTTCGGGACAATTAATAAAAAATAAATGTTAATGGTCGCTAAAGTGAATTATCGTCAATTTAATGAGTACATTTAACTACTATACAATTGAACCAAGTTCACGCACATTTTTTTCTCGTGTTTTTAACTGTTATTCCACCCCAGGTAACACTAGTTCATCACAAAATCTAAACTCTGTTATCACGAGTGTAAATTACATTATAACATAAACTACAGTCGCAAAATTTTGCGGTATTTCGTGAATACTTTGTTAAAATATGGTTGAACTTTTCTGTCAAAATCCTAAACGTTTTTATCGTTGTTTTCTCATCGAAGATTAACGTTTTTATCCAATATATAACATGTTTGTGTTCCATAGTAGTTGAATTATTCAGTGAGAATAGAAATAAAGTCCAGATATATTGTTTAAACTCTCTTTTATATAAACTCCATTTTAGGATAATATTATTTAAAATGTTATTTTCATATGTTGCACTTAACTTTAGTTTTTACAGTTTTACTTTACACTTAAATATAATTTAAATGTGTTTTGGAAATTTAGAAAAGGGAAAAACAAACAGTCAAAGGGATTTTGCGAATTAAATCTCAAAGAAAAAGAATGACAATAACAATGCAATAAACAAAGTGAAACTTAGACATGAACACATTTTCAAGGTTTTTCTTTTTTTCCTTCTTCTGCTTTAAAAATACACATTTTTCATTTTTTAACTTATATATGTTACATGTTAAGTTAAACTACAAGTTTTCCTGGAGTTGAACACTAACTTTATTAGCCATAAACTTAGTTTTTTATCTCTCTTCTCATTCTATACACAGACTTTCAGCAGGGAGCTGTGGTTTTACTGTTGCCACTGGTCATGAAGTCCCAGTTAAATATTGCTGAAGGATTATTGCTGCTGCTGCTTCTCTTATTTTGCAAGAGGTAAACTTTGAGGAGAGGTCATAGGTTGTCTGCCATCCTGAGATTTCATAGACTTGGTTTGAAGAGTCCTGGAATCTGATCTGTTGAACCTCCTCTCCTACCTCCACCCCCCTCTGTCTGTCTGTCCAATGTGAGGCTCAGTGTGTGGATGTGGAAAAAAAAAGGCAGAGGGTCTGACTTACACATGGCCGTCCAGGGACTCCTCCGCTGTTTACAGATGCATATTTCCCTCTTCACTCTTGTTGACGCTGGCATCAGAGTTCGCTCCTTACTGAATGGACAAATTACATGAATGATTTAATGACTGGCATCATCAGTGAGAAAGAGCAGAACCTAAATGTGAAGGAAAGGAAGAGGAGGAAATAATAAATTCCCAAAGACTTTGAGAAAAGTTTGTCTTCAGTCTGTGATTGACCCCAAATACAAAACATTTTCTAATGTGTTGGTAGAGAGAATGAGACAGGAGTATTTGCAGAAAAAATACCTCTGCTACACACCTGAAACCTTTTAGGAAGTTTCTTTTTTTAATATGGTTTTAATAATAATGCTAAATGCAGCAGATACAGTGTGTGATCAGATCAGGGACAGTTAAAATGAGGCAGTATAAAGTTAAAGCTCAAAAAAGTGAGGTTGAAATTAAATATTGAAGATACCGGACAAAGGCAGAAGGTCTGCAGTGGTCAACTTTGAAGGAAGGAAAGAGAAAAAGACAATAACTTCCCATCTGATAATGATTCTGTGGTGACAGACTGTAGATGAGATTATTTATTCATTTTCATCTGCTTACCTGTTGCCAGGTCTCAGAGGCAGCAGTCTCTACGTCTGCCACCCATAATACACTGCTCCATACTGTGAGTCCACTGGAAGTTATGCGAGTCGGGACGTTGCTTTGCTCAGAGCACCTCCGTGGCAACCTGGCAGCTGGGGGATTAGAACCTTGGGTGCACAAAATGAACTTTGGCAAAAGTGAGGTAAAATGTGTAAAAAGGTTTCTGGAGAACTTGCAAACTTGTTTTTAAATTGTAAAGCATGTATTTATTTTGGAAGTGGTTAAAGGTGCATATGAGTGAGAAAAGATTTTATGCAGAAATCTTTGGAATGGGATGTTTATCCATATAAAATGGAGAAGAAAACTAATTAACACGTAAATGTGCCAATGAGTAAACACATCACAAATCCAGAATTAGTTCATAAAGCACCTAAAGTGAAATACTCCTGTAGTCCAAAAATAGCCAAGATTAGGAAACTCAAAGTAACCTTAAACTCATCTGAGGTTTCTAATCTCGGAAGCTCAATGATTGACCTGTGGGATTACACATTAGCTTAAGGTGGACAAAAATTTCCAAATTATAATTTGAAATAGTCCAAATATACATTACTTATTAAATAGCCAGAAATTTAAGAGTAATAATCAAAGTAAGTTAAAGTCAGGAATCACCTGGATAACTGAAAACTATTTGGGAAATTAAAAATATTAAATTTAATGGTATTAAAAGTGGTGTCAATAATAATCAGAAACCTATTAATAGTTGGGAAATTATTGTCTTAGTTATTAACTAATATTTAATTAATTATGAATTAATAACTGCTTATATCAGCCATAAAACTGGCGAAGAACTTTGGTCTTGATCTAAATCTTATTGTCTTTCTGGCTTTTGAAAGACAAAAGACATTTGGATTTGTTAAAAAAAATCATCACCGCAAATAACCAATACATTCTCAGCTACTTAATCAATTACTAAAAACAATTTTAAGCTGTTGCAAAACAGCGTGTGTTGCAGACATAAATCACATCCTGATCCATCAGCATGAGAAATCCACCGAGGTCACAGGGCTAGTAAATCCACAGAGAAAACCGTGACACACTCGACTTTCACATCTCCTCACAGGTTGTGTGGGTGTTCCTGCCCCCTCCTCACTCCTTCTTTCCTCCCAACTTTAACAGCTGGCACCATCACTCTCCTCCTCCACTGGCTGATATAAAACTCTGTATCCGGTCAGTTTACGAGGACGTAGAGTTTTCTCAGCCACGCCGGCCTTGGCTAAATCCTACATCCTTTACTTTAATGGAGTGAGGAGGGCAGCGAAGGGTAAGAGTGTTCCTTGTTCCTACGTCTTCTGTGATGTGAGTGAAACCAAAAACCAACACTGAGATTCGGGGTTTACCTGTTAAGGAGAACATATTAAACGATGGTGAAATGTCAAAGTAAAGTAGACGGTAAAAGTGGAAAAGGAATTTGGTAAAAGATCACACACAGGCCAGGCTGACATGATGATGCCTTTACTGTCAGGATACACACATCCTTGATGTTCCCTGGAGGAGCTACAGTATAAACACCCTTCACTGTGTTGTAGGCCATCGTGTTGAAATACAACCATGAATAGTCATCGATCTGTGAAATAAAACACCTTTGTATTATTAAGGAGGGAGTGGGGGTTAGGGAACCAGACTGGGGTCAAGGTTCGAATCCACCAACTGCCAAGTTACCACTGAGGTCCACTGAGCAGGGCACGATCCCCACTCACTGCTCCCCTGGTTGCTCAAAGCTGCCCACTGTCCACTTTGGTGATGGAATAAACACAGAGGTCACATTTCCTTGTGAGCAATGGTGTGGATCATAATGTCACAACGACAAGGAGTTTGCTTTCCTTTTTCTTTCCTTAATATTTAATTACACCACTTTTCATTTGTTTGTTGCATTAGCACAATGCATCAGGTAAAGCAGATACAGAAAGGCTGCGATGAATCAAATGAAAAGCACATTATTGTCATTTACAACATACACAGAGGTACAGTTGGGTGTCTGTGCTAATAAATACAGAACATATATGTACAGTGCGCACACACGCGGAGTGAAATATTACAGGCCCGTGTAATGATTCTGGATTTCTTCTGGTAAATTATCTGCACTGATCCCATTCAACACTTCCTGATGATATGAATGGGACTGTGCTTGAATAAACACAGGTTCAATCATGTGTCCGTCACGTTATTTCTACGGAGTTGGTGCGTCAAGCTCCTTGGAGCTCGTCGAGGAGTTAAAGTCTCTTCTCTTAAAGATGATTAGCTCTGCAATGTGAGTGGGGAAGGTGCAGCTGGAGAACCAACCACATCCTCTGGGTCTTTGCGAGGCTTCTTGCAAGTGAGGGCCAGCAGCAGCAGCATGGGCAGGTGCCAGAGGCTGCAGAAGAACAACTTTCGGGAGCTGTTGCGGTCAGCCTTTTTATGGAAATCATAGGCTAAGTAGCTGATGTACAGGTTGATGGGCAACGAGATGACTGGGAAGGTCCAAGTGGTGAGGTCCAGAACAGGTGCTATTGAAGACAGGCCAATGAGGCTCACACTGTGGCGCAGGGCCACCCGTCTGCACATGTCAGGGTGGGTGACGGACATCATGCGGTAGCCGCCGCGGGAATAGTCCTCCCTCAGGTTCCAGCTGAGGGCGTTGAAGTGGGGGAACTGCCAGCTGTAGAGGAAGGCACCTAACAACAAGGCACCTAAGGGGTGAGATGGAGACAGAGATGAAAAAAGAGTGAAAAAGCAAAACTCAGAGATTGAGGGAGTTAAACTGATGTGATTCATGAGCTATGGTAATGACTGAAAGAAAACAATCTCGGATACAAGCGGAAATGAGCTTCCTCCGCAGGGTGTCAGGGCGCTCCCTTAGGGATAAGGCGAGGAGCTCAGAGTAGAGCCATTGCTCCTCCACAAGAAGAGTCACTTGAGGTGGCTTGGGCATCTACATCGGATATTCTCTGGACGCCCCCCACGGGAGGTGTTTGGGTCAGGTCCCACTGGGAGGAGACCCAGAGGAAGACCTAGGACATGATGGAGCGACTTTGTTGCCCAGCTGGCCTGGGAACGCTTTGGGATCCTCCCAGATGATCTGGAGGAAGTGTCTGGGGAGAGGGAAGTCTGAGTACCACTCCTCCCAAAGCTGCCTCCGTGAATTGGCTCCAGATAAGCGGATGAAGATGGATGGATGGTTGGATGGATGATTCAGAATCAAGTTTGGAATCAGAAACAAAAACATCCATTCATCCATCCAGGTTGCAGACGCAGCATTCAGAGGAGGGATACCCAGACTTCTACGCAGACCCAGAGACTTTGGCGTTTTGAGGCAAACTGGGCAACAGAGTCGCTCAAGCGTGTCATGGGTCTTCCTCTGGGTCTCCTCCCAGTGGGATACGACCCAAACACCTCCCGTAGGAGGCAGAAGGAGTGATGGCTCTACCCCAGGCTCCTCCCAGGTGTCAGAGCTCCTCACCTTGTCTCTAAGGTGGTGCCCTGCCACCCTACAGATAAAGCTCATTTCCACCGCTTGTATCCATGAACGCGTTCTTTAGGTGAGAATAGGAACGTAGATTGATTGGTACATTGAGGGCTTCACCTTTTGGCTAAGCTCTTTTCTTCACCACAACAAACTGATCCGCCTGTCAATCTCACGTTCCATCCTTCCCTCGTTCGCGAACATGACCCCAAGAGTAATGTTAAACTGATTTTTTTCAATTTTTGTTACCATCATATTTGTCAAAACATATCTGTCTTTAGCGGTACCAGGAATAAAAAAAAAAACAAAAAAAAAAATTAAAGAAAACAACAGGGTGGTCTAATCATGGCACCAAGACCAAAACAAATGTGACTTCTACCTGGTTCTAGGCTCCCTGTGGCAGCTGTCCAGCCCATAACAGGAGGTATTGCCCCCACCACTGCCCCCGCCCAAGTGTTGGTGATGCTGAGCCTCTTCAGTGGTGTGTAGCAGCAAGTGTAGAGGAAGATGTTGAGCGCGCCGAGAAAACCAGTCAACGGATTAACAGCCAATGTGAGGAGAGCAACTCCAGATGCTCCCGTGGCCAGAGCGAAGGAGACTGCATGTAGGGGGCTGATGGGAGAAAAAAAAAAAACAAGGAGGGGACAGAGAGGAGGACAGTAGCCGATCAGTTGGGTAAAACAAGTTAACAAGTTGAGATTGTGATGTTTTCTAAAATACAGGTTTGAGTAAAGTAGAGACAAAAGCTGTGGTTTCATTGCGAACATTGATGAGCTATTGTGACGACTCACACACACACACACTCACACTCACACACTCCTCCCAGACGGCGTCAGTCTGTTGTGGGTTGATCTCAAAACAGGAGGCTCAGAAGAGGTTCATCTGATAAGGGTTCGTTGGGGATAATAGTAGCCCTGTCAGATGAATAGCACGTGCGCAGCAAAGATCAAACCTAACAAAAGAAAACCGCGACTGCTGAGGCTTTTACCCGGATGAAAATCTTCTCCTTCTCCATCTCCTCCTTCTCCTCCTCCTCCTCCTCCCCTCATCTTTTATTGAAAACAGCGATGCCAACGTCTGGTTCAAATTCAGCAGTAAATGCTCCATAAATTAGAGAGGGCTCAGATTAAAATCTTGACCAAATGCAGGGCCTTTCTTCCAAAAAAAAGCAAACAGGGTTTTATTTTGGTGGTGTGGCTGCGCGGGTGGACTGATACATTAATGCGATTAGCGGTGTTATGTCTGTTTCATGTGGGCTGAGGTGGGGCCGTGCAGGCTGGCTCTGGGCTGTTGACAGTCTGGCAGTGGGCTGGCGCTGTGGGGGGGCTCGAGGAGAGGGGTGGTATCACATGACCTGAGGTGGGTTTGACTTCCTCCACTGAATTTGTGCATGGTGGGAGACATATCACGAAGTGGGAAAAGTCAACGCGGAAAAATAACAGTGTGGGAAGCACACTGTTATTTTTAATTTATACTAGTGGTAAAATGATAAAATTACAGTTTTGAGCTGGGAAGAATTTAATCTATTAGTGGTGTCAAACAGTCAGATCCTAACCTACCAGTAGATTGAATCAAGGGCGCTGGAGATCATGAGAAAATAATTAAAAAATAACTATAGATGGAATTCAGTTTTACATTATGTGTAAGTCAAGTAATAATAGGTCAGCATTTTGTCTTTTTTCCTCTTTTCAGCTTGTACCTTTTTTTTTACAGTGGTTGCCACCGCGTGTCAACAATTTTCCATCTCCCTCTGTCCTCTGTATCTTCAACTCTGACCCCAACTACCTCCATGTCCTCCCTCACTGCATCCATCAATCTCCTCTTTGTCTCCTACCTGGTAGCTCCATCTCTAGGATCATTCTTCTACCAATGTATCCACTGTCCCTCCTTTGAACATGTCCAAAACATCTCGCTTTTTCTCCGAATCTTTCCATCTGTCCCCCTAATCTCCTAATTCCTAATCCTGTTCATCCTAGTTAGCCCCAATAAACTGTAAAATATATTCATTAAAACAAATACCACTTATCTGTTATCAATAGTTATCTAACCAGCCCTGTGTGGTGAGAATCTGATTAAAGGACGGGGAAATTCTGAATCTTAATAAAAAGAGGTGCATTTTCACTGAGAGACAGATGAACTGCAAAATTACATAATTATCCTTCATAGCATTCTGTGCCATTTGACACATTGCTCTCTATTTCCACTCATTAAAAATGCATTATTTTTTTTGTATTAGGACTGTTAGCTGCTCATTATTGCAGACATTATAATTGATCTCATTGAACAATGCAGTCAATTGTAATTATGGGAAAAAGTATAATTGCCAAAACATGGGAAAACCATAAAAAAAAGTGATTTTTTTTTTTTTACATTTTGTTAATTGCATTTCTACCAGACACTTACAACAACAAACACACAGACTCACTTAGCCTGACTCTGTCAGAAGCCATCATCCCGTCTGTGTATACTTAATTGTGCATCATTTCTGTATATGTAAGCCACGAACCACAGCAAAGGGATGGAGAGATGTGTCACAGATTGTTACGGAAGAACAAAAAAGGTTGGAAATGATATTATAATCTGGAGATAAAACAACATGGGATTTCAGATGCTGCTGCCATCATGGAGGTGGTGGTAGAGTGGGAGGGGCCAGAGTAGTGCAGTAAAGGCAGATGTAGAGGAGAAACATCAGTCAGCTCATAAAAAGCCTGCTCTAGAAAAACTACACGGAAAATGTGTAAAATGTGGCCTCTTGACGAATTGTTTGACAAGAAGGCTCCAGCCTTCCATCTGCTCGCTGTCTCCGTGCCCAAGTGTGAGACAAAGAAGAGCACAGATTTTACGTGTTTAACCTAGAGAGACTCTGGTTTTGCCACTAAGTGCCAGAGAGAAGATGCTGTGTTTACACAACCCACAGAACATTTTTAATTACCAGCTTAACAGCAAGCTCCCAAGTTAAACAGCACGTCTCTAAACCCCACTAAACCAGGTATAAGCTATCAGAGTGAGGGTCTTTTCACGGCTGAGGTGGATTTTTATTTTCTTATTCCTGGCTGAGTGTGTTCTGAGCCAACCCTTTCATGTCAACAAGCTGTTTGCTTTTGTCTCCGCTGAATAAAAATGAAAAGGAAGTCAACTTCTTGCAGACAATGTATGAAGGGACAAGAGCTTCAAGTATCGGTGGATGTGGCGGCATTTCAAGGGTGGCAGAAGTCCAGAGGAGTCGTAAGACCGAGGACGTGTGTGCACTTCGCTGAGCACCAATAACAGAGGTTATCTGTCATCTAAACAGTGCAGGCAGCAGAGTGAGGGTGGTCACATAAACTAGACACTCACCTCCACCTCATTCCTCCTACTCCCTACATACTAACAGACTCAAGTTACACATTACAGGTGTGGAGTAAATACACACCAGTGGCATAAACCCATGTTTTTAACAGGGCTAACCACTATTTAAAACAGTTATAATTAAGTGTTGTTGTTATTATTAAAAATAATAACAGTGCTACCTATTATTGTAACTCAAAGATAGAATAAAATAGAAAATGTACCTCCTTTAAAAAGGCACAGAGGCAGGTTGTGTGTCCCAGTGTGAGAGAAAGCCCAAATAATTATAACAGGTTATTCTGAAATGAAAGCTGTGTTCCAACAGCGTGTAGACAGGCATTTACCTCCCTATTAGTGTTGATAAAAATGAAGGATGAGATTGGATGAGTTTTATCGAAGTTGTATGAACCTGTTGCGCTGTGGGTATCAAGATGACTTAATTGAACTCCAGCTCATGCTGTGCTGCTGCTCCTGTGTCTTCCACAGTCTCTACTTCTGTATCACAGTCTTTTATGGTGGTTAAACCAGCAAACAGAAATACTTTCGGGGCTAAATTAAGTTTTACCTGATCTGTCCTCGGACCAGGGGACGATTCTTCGTACGGTTCATGTTGGAGTCAAAGGGAACCTCGAAGTACTATGGAGACAGAGGGAAACATTGTTAAAGAGGATGAAGTGAAAAATGCACAATTTCTTTGTATGACTGAAGGTTCTTATTCATCCAGGTCATGATATTCAAAAATGGTTTAGTTGTCAGCAACTGGACTTCTTATTGGAGTTAAAAGACATTTCATTCCTCAACTGAGGAACTTCATCAGTTTCTGGTTGATGTCAGAGGGAACTCTGGTAGTTCTACTCCTCTAGACCAGTGGTTCCCAACTAGTGGTGAATTGATGCCGGGCCGCAGAAAAATAATGTTTCCTTTTGGCCCCATCTGGCTGTTACTTCCACTTGATCCATATCCATATCAACAAAAAAACTGAACAATAGAATGGCTAGGATTCCATCATCAATAATGCAACTATATTTGATTAGGAAATATTTTCCCAGTGAAGACAATAACAATAAACTCAAAATGACGCAGAGTCATTGATACAAGATTCTAACTTTGTACACCGGTCTGGTAGGAGAAGGTTATAGGCTGTGTGCACTTGGGAAACCCTTGTTGTGTTCATGCACAGTTAATTCGGGTAGGAAGATTTTATAGGTAGGAAAATATTTCAGATCACCAGAAATTTACACTTACTAAGGGGTATTTATCTGCCACAACTTAACAACCGGTTCGTGAAAATAGTACAAGACGCCTGAGGCTTAGTCACAGTTAACTGTCTGAGCCAATGGTCAACCAGCACTTGGAGAACAAACGGACTGGAGGTGGAAGGTGGAGGCAGCGGGCTGTTGGGTGAGCCGGTGGTGGGGTGTTCGGGGACACAACTCTGAAAAAATACTCATACTCCTGTTTTTATGATCTGCTCTGGAGGAGTATGCTTCAAAGTGCTCCCCTGAGAACGGCAATGTGTGACTTAAGCGCAAACACATGAGGCTCTCATGTGGAGGAACTGGTTAATATCTCCCTGTGTGTTCGTGTTCGACTGAGTGCCTTCCTAACAGCCATTAACTAATGAAGAAAACAGAAAGACCATTCAATGAGTTGAGTTACTGGGCTCAATCTCCCCTGGCGTAGGGCTCTGAAAACTGGTTTCATAAATAAAAGGATTTTCAATTTTTTTTTTATTCTTAAAACACAGTCACCAATACAAAATAATAATAATAAAAAAAAATCCCAATGAATGGGAATGGACGAACGATGCCTTGTTAAATAAAACCGTTGCTTAGATACATCCAAAAACATCCCCAACAACAGGCTCCTCCCGTCCACTATTTTCTTTGTAAAATTAGCTAAGGTCATAAAGTAAACAAGGCTTTTGAAGGTGGTGCCTACAGTACCACACATAATAAAGTAGGTAAATATATCTCATTTGGCCCCAGTTAGTGCTGAAGTAGCAGTAGTAAAAAAATCCTTGAGTGACCACTGATATTAAAAATAGGATGGAATGAAGGAAAATTTTTTGTGCGTGTGTTTTTTGCGTCAGTTTTCCATTTTATCTTTAGACTGAAAATATGGGCTCATTGGGCCCAGACTCCACCAGTTAAGAGCAATGCACAGCTGTGTGTGCGGCTGTGGGACCTCAAGGCTAAGACAGAGGTGTTAATTCTATTTCCTGGGTCAGGAAATGCGTCAGGAGGTCAGGGGCCGCGTGAGAGAGTAAATGCACTTTGTGGCCAGTTTAGAGCACAGCACTGCCGAAGAAGGACTGATGCAGGAGCGGGGCCAAGATTACTGCAACTCTGCTCACATAAAATTGCACCGAGTTTCCAATAACATCACTCCACATATAAAAAACTGAGGGACCTGTGCACTTTGTCACCACATGCATATGAGTCACCTGCACTGCATAAAAAAAAAAGACCAGAATATTTTTTTTTTTTTTGGCTGAACCGTCCAATGAAAGTGGGCTCAGTCTTGAGCTTTTATATCCATTCCATCCTATTCTGCTTTTGTGCTTCCTCCTCCACCACCACCACCTCCTCTTCCTCTTTCGTGGCCTTTTTTAAGTCAAAGAGCATCATCTGGTTCACATCAGTCGCCCTCGCAGCCCTTGTCATTATTTTCACCCAACACTGCCATGTGTTACAGTGACTGCAATAAAATAATTGGCCCATTAGCATTTGTGCTGCTGCTGCTGGTGGTGGGTCTGAAGGCCTGGGTAACTGTTCAGAACATCCGTTTAATGCAGCAGATTGTCACACTTCCTTTCTCCTCCTTTCAGGCTCAACTGTGTTATTAGCCAATGTTGTAATGTATGGCCACATGTCAGCCAGCCATTAATTGAAATTGTGTTTTTTTTATTGTTCAGGACCGTAAATAATAATTACCTAAAATGATATATTGGAGGTATATAAACATTTGGCTGTTCTACATTGTTTTACATTTAATTTGTCACATTTTAAAAATGTTACAGACAAACAAAAGGCAAAGTGCATCAATTGTTATGACAGAAGGAAATCTGATTCAACAATATATTTTGATTAACTGACTAATATTTCTTAATATTAATATAATATAATAATGATTTATTTTTTCCGCAAATAGTGGACAAATTAAAGCGTTAGCGTTAAGTCTACAAACATAGGCCTGATACGGCACCTCGGTGGTAACCTGGCAGCTAGAACCGTCTGGGACAGTCCAGTTCAACAACCACTAGGCCAACACCGCCCGATAACTTTGCTTTGTGATATGGCGCAGTCCTCAAATTGTGGTGCCAAACCACACACTGTCCATAAACACAGACACTTGGTTTTCTTCTTGTGTTTTCCAGAAACATAGTGAGAACACAACAAAAAGTAAACTGTGGCCGTGTTGAGTCAAGAGAAAAGTCTGGACCTAAACACAGGGAGAGCATTTCAGACAGTTAAGCAGCTGTGATTCTTTGGCTCACAGAAACATCAGCTGGACCTAAACACTGTGTCTCCACCACTCAACTGGGGAAAAATGCAGGTTCATGTGTTAAAACCTCACAATAAGACCAAGTTGATGCTTGTTGGAACGTCAACTATTTGCACAGTTGAGCAAAATGGCAAACCCAGAACTTCCACAGGGACGGGCGGTGCACACAGACCAAAGCCACGTCTACTTCAAAAAAAAAGAGAGAGCTCTCAAAGCTCCTTCAACTCAAACTGTGAAGAGTCTCTGATCATCCACTTGACAAACAAGCAGCTGAGATTTACATAGATTAAGCTGTCCTCAGAGGTAGAATTTGTAGTTCTGGCAGGCACTGTGCTGGGTTTTGAAGTTGAATCAAAGCAAAGTATATATATATATATATACACACACACACTATATACTAAGTAAAAAAAATGAAGCAGCATCTAAACACCTTCAGTAGGGTGGTTCAAACTCAATTTCACAGTGGGCCACAATAAAAACTGACATGAAGTCACGGACCTTAAAAAAGTTTCCATATCTCCAGATATAAAATGCCAGGTGGTACTAGGGTCTCTTGGGGCTTCTATGTTGATTTTTGGGAATATTGAATCTTGAACAACGGCTTAATATTATCAACAAATAAGATATTTGAAATAAAACACATATCAGTGCTTTTCACCTTTATCTGTAGCTTTTCTTTTCTGAACCTTTTGTTTTCATGTTTTTTTTTACAACAAATAAAAGGACTATATAGTGGTGGGCCAACTCCAGTACATATTGGATATAAGCCACTAGGGCAGTTGCCTAGTGGTTAAGTAAGCGGACTTGGGTCTGCACCAAGTCCCTGGTTCGAATCCCACTACCGCCAGGTTACCACTGAGATGCCCTGAGCATGGTATCTTGCCTACACACTGCTCCCCGGGCGCTCATTGGCTGACCACTGCTCACTTTGATGGGTTAAATGCAGAGGCCAAATTTCATTGTGCACTGTGGTGTGAATCACAACCTCACAATGACAAAAAAAAAATTTCTTCTTCTTCTTTCTTGTGGGCCTAATATAATTACACTGCGGGCCAGATTTGTCCCCCCGGCTTGAGTTTAACACCTGTGACCTAGATGTATGCAGTGAAGAGTGGAAGTAAATGTACACTGTGATAAAGATGGTGGTTTGACATTATAAGTGCCATTCACTTGATTGATTATTTTACATTGTGGCCCAGGATTGCTATGAAATACTGCATCTCACTTTTAATACCAAGAAAGCAGTAATCTTTAATTCCATGTCATCTGCAGAGGAGGTGAGAGGTTTGTCAGAGATGCTGCACGTGGACAGGTGGCAGATGTTGTGCCGACTACTGTCCTCTGAGATCCTTTGATGTGATGAAATGATAGGTATCAGCTCAGCAGGTGAGATCTGACATGAAAAGGCAAAGACATGTTTGCAATGCTTAATTCATGAAACTCGGGATAAAGCCAGGGAATACAGAAAGTCACGCAAAAATCAACACATCTTCTCACAGCAGTGTGATCCGGAAATTTTCATGTCTCCTATCTGTGCAAGTGATGGTAACAGAAAGGAATGTAACCAGTCCAGCTAGATGTACCTGACTTTGTCTCCGCTGAGAACAACACTATCCTGTTACTAGTGGAAACTCAAACATCTTTTGATCTAACGCTGCACCCAAGCGGAGTTTGATATATTCTATCTTCATATTGGATTGGATCTCATGTTCCTTTAAGTGTGTTGTTCAACCTACATTTCTTCTCGCCCCATTACCAGAGTCCTGTCTCAAGCTGTTGGCAGCAGTTCAGATGGCACGGCTTCGTTCTTGATTAATGGCCTGTGTGTGTGTGAAAGACAGTGAAGCTCTAAACAGTTCTCATGTTAATCAGCCAATCATGGCTGTTTGTGGCTGCCTTTACCTTTTACCATGATCTGCATCTAAGCCTGTGAAGATACTGGTAAAATTCAGGAACAGAGGCACAGATCTGGGCCTCAAAGAAAAGAACAGCCAGGAAAACCCATACAAGGACTGAGTTCCAAATGGATGGAGAGGGAACAGGCTAAATACATTATTTTTTTCCTATAACCCACGATATATTTTTTTTCTGTCTGCACATGTGTTTTAAATAGTCTTTGGTGGCTGCTGCTTTGTCTCCACCAAGCAACATTTCAGGTATGAAACTGAAGAAAAATGAGCACTGTCTGTTTCTGTTCAGCACAGGGGGTGGCTTTAAATCACAAATGCGAGCTGCCTCAAGTAATATGCGCCTTTTGTACAGAAGTGATGCCACAGTTCATCATGTGTGCCTGGAGTGTCCCATCACATCACTGTTGTCATTATTTATACCTGCATACTGACTGGGGGCACAGTGCCTCCTAGTGAAAGGGAGTAACATGAGATTGATGTAAAAATAGCACCAATATTCTGTGGATATTATTTCTTTTTTTTAAAGAATGTGTTTTTAAACTGTTTTATATACGGTTAAATAAAAATATGATGATTTATGATTTCATATTGTGGAGTTGAATTTTGAAATCTCACTAGAGGCTGAGGCAAAAATCTGCCTCTCACTTAAACAAAAAAAAAACCAAAAAAAAAACGGTGCATTGTTTTTCAGCTTTCCTTTATCACAATATAATCAACCATAAATGAATTGAAGTTCTTTTACATAATACGTTAGGAGGAGCTTTAATTTTCAAACAAATTAAAGGCAAGGGATACTGATGAAATACTAATATTAAAGATTCAAAACTCAAAAAAGGAAAAAAATATTAAATAAAACATATAAATAACTAAAAAAGTCTTCCAACTCAAGACTGGCCTGTGTGTGGTCACTTGTTTAAAAAGGAATAAACAGCCGCTGCAGCCATCAGCATGTTTTCACTGAGAAAATCCGAGGGTGCGAGTGACATGACAAGTAGTTTTAGGGGAATCTCAACAATTAAGGTGACGTTGGAAAAGAGGCATGCGGGTGTCTGCGAGAATGTTTGGGAGAATTAAGGTGTTGTTTTTTTTCTCCACATCTGTGTTTGACCACAAGGAAGTAGGAAGGATATAACTAGCTCTGAATATTTTGAAGAAAAGAAAAAAGTACGCCTTGGAAGTTGGAGGTGATAAGCAGCAGACTCTCATGAAGGCCTCCACTGTTCTCTGAAATCTGACAGCAGCTATCATCACCTCTGGAATATTTATATTCGTGGCAATGACCCACAAAGGCCTGTGCCTTCATCTAGACAGACTCATTCAACAAGGTTTTAAAATCCAAAGGCGGAACTTTTCAGAAGATAACATAAAGTAAAGTCTACATCAGTACTGGCCCTAGATGCCTACTTACAAAGACATTAAATTTAACAATCATGTTAGGGTCAACTTCATAATAATTAAATAGGTTAAGTTTGGTCTGTGTGATGAAAAGAACATCTTTACCAACACCACCAGATTAATATTAAAATTAACACTGTTGCTTAGTGAAATCTAGGCAATATAGAAATATAGAGTCAGATGAAGCATTGAAGGCATGAAATCTCTTCCCGTTTCAGATTTCAATAATCATTTAAGGTTCCCTTTTACTCTATGAACAAGAACCCACAATTTACCACAACAATAATTTAAGAAAAAGCCAAATTTCAAAAGGCATTAATAATGCTTAATAAAAACACGCTAATGGAAGGTGTCAGGAGCAGAAAAGCAGGAACTAGTAATCAGTTACAGTAACGATAACAGAGTTACACATCTGAATGTGGATTTGGAACACAAACCAACATTCAGTCTCATGGTGCTTCTGTGAAACACAGATCTCTTCCCTCAATGCCTGTGTGCTCAGATACAGATACAGAGACTTGTTTATGGACTTCAACCTAAAATAAGTTTAAAGCTAAATAACTAGAGAAATTTCAAACCTAAAATAATACAAAACATTAGCCTTAATTGTGGGAATTGGGAAACTATGGCCTTGGCCCTCGTAGGGAACCATTTTGCTATCCAACCATGGCGCCATCAAACCTGACGGTTTTGGTTGAAAACAAATTAGCATGCAGTGTTGGCTCACAGGCTCGCCATAAACAGGGCCGCTTTTGTTAATTATCCACGGATCTCAGTGAAAGAGTGTTCCTTACTTGTCTTTAATCAAGTTACTACTAGATAAAAAAAATGGAAATTTTAAAATGCCAAGAAAAAAAATAACCAAATGCAACGCATATGCAATAAAATGAGAAAATGTCATTCAAACACATTGGTTAAAAACATTAATTTATACACCTTAGTCAATTATGTTGTAGTTGGTATTAAAATGAATGAATGTCACACATATTAGAGGCCCTGGGAGCTGACGACATGTACGACAGCTTTCCTTCCAGAAAACTTTTGGTTAAAGAAGTGAAACAGTGAAACAGATAGATAAATATTTAACAAACATAAGTATCCTAATTGTGTAAGCATACTTCAGGAAATTATGTCTCTGCATTTAACCCATCAGTGTAGTGAGCAGAGGAGCAGTGTGTGGGTACGATACCATGCTCAGACATGCACCACAGCCTTTAAATTTACTTTTTATTATTCATTTAAAGTTGTGTATTGTTTCTATAGTACAGGATAAGCCTGCTAGCTAAGTTGCACTTATGTTTTTTGATATTTGAATACAGTGCCCTGCTCCTGGATTCGGGCAATACTATTACTTATGCAAGTTGCATATTTTTTGTTTACTTTTATTATTTGTTTAAATGTGTGTAGGCCTTCACACCTCTAAGTAAAGTCTGTATGGATGCAACTTGTTTAAGAAGGTGTGGTTGTTAATGAAATATTCACTTTGCAGTGACGGGGGGCACATCTCTCTTACATTGCAGTCATCTTTAAATGATGTTTTCAAGTTGCGCAATAACGAATTCTGTAATTTTACTGCAACTGTCTGGGTCATTCATTCTGATTTCTACACGTCATTACAATTATTGTAATTATTGAGTGCCTGACACACAATTCTTTGTGAACAGCAACATTTTGTGGGACCATTAAAACCAGGGTTATTAACTTTTAATAACTATAATTATTTTCTAAACATTTAGGAATTGGGGTTAACACGTAAACATCCGTGATAATTTCTAAAAATACAGTGATATCAATTTTTGGTCATACCGCCCAGCTCTACGACAGCTTTCCTTCCAGAAAACTTTCGGTTGAAGAAGACTGACCAGTGAAACAGATAGATAGAAATGTAAATAAGCTAAATATGATGACAGAAAATTGTTATGTAATTAAAGAACAATACCATGCTCGGGCCACCACAGCGGTAGGAGGATTCGAATCAGGGACCTTGCGAACCCAAGTCCGTTTCCTTAACCACTAGCTCACCAACTGCCTAAAGCACACTTTATAGTGTCATTCTGGTCACACACACTACATGTCGCATCAACCTCTCTGAACCTGTAAGAAGTCACCAATATACATTACATGCATTTGGTCGACTCTTTTAGTGTTACTACTCTGACCCTTCTGACTTCAGTCTCAGTGAAGTCTGCATCACGGTGTGCGGCCAAGGAAGACTATAATCACAAGGTTGAGTCGAAGAAAAAAAAAAAACCCAAAACAACTGGGATGCTAATCAAGGAGCATTGAGGACTGATGGGCTCCACCTGCCCATCAGTCAGCCATGTTCATCCCCCTCAGGTCAAAGCATCTACTTTGTGGCTGAGTCATGTTTGTCCAAACAAGTTTTGGCATTGACAGCTCAAAGAGACACTTTTGCGTGTGTACAAAGGAACACCCCCTGAGTGTGATCTTCAAGGATGGAGATGACATGAATGATAATGCCTGTTTTCAATCTCTTCTACTGAAGTAAATATTTAGTAAGGGATTGACTAATGCAGACATTAAAGTAAAATTGCAATCAAATCAAATGTGGAGAGTTAGATATAATGGTCATTTCAAAAAATACTTTATAAAATATACACCCGGCTGAAAAATACCCTTGAGTACATAACGTGGAAGAAAAATAGTTTGAGTTTAAGCAAGGGTTTATCACTACTACAGTACTTGGCACTGGTTCCTAATACACTATGCTTGAGTAAACAGCAGGGACAACTTCTTGGCCACAGTACCCATCCTGATGACATAATGACAAAGTGAATGCTGCAACCACTCAAGAGCAACACCGATTTAAGTCTTCCAGATGAATAGTACGTACGTTAAAACACAGACAGGACAAATGAATTTCTATTTACACCCTCGCTGTTAAGCTGCCCTGGCAGCCGTATTTGCTTGTTTCCTCTGAGGTATTGTTGTGGGGGTGTTTAACAGTTGGATTTATCCTTCATGTCTCTTATCAGAGGCAAGCATCTGTCAAACATGCAACTGAAATACTGAGAGCCATTTGGAAATTATAACAATTGCTGTAACTGGTTGTGACCAGTTAGAGCAATTAATTAATGTTATAATTTTAATTAATGTTATAATTTAAAATGTTATAATTAAAAATTTTAATTTTTAGATTGATTTTTAATTTTTTTTAACTATTTCCCTGCAGAAAAAAAACCAAGAAAAATCATATGATTCTCCTTTCAGCTTGCCCCTTTTTCAGAGGTTGCCACGAAGAGTCAACATTTTCCATCTCCCCCCGTTCTCTGTATCTTCTACTCCCAACTACCTCCATGTCCTCCCTCGCTGCATCCATCAATCTCCTCTTTGTCTCCTACCTGGTAGCTCCATCTCTAGGATCATTCTTCTACCAATGTATCCACTGTC
>JAFBJS010002409.1:300812-352379 GCA_016785265.1 Paraplagusia blochii
TGATTGATTTTTTAAAACACTTTTTTTATCCTCTCTGTCTTCTTTTTTTTTTTTTTTTTGCTTCTCCCTTTTTTCAGGGGTTGTCACAGCAAGTCAACAATTTCCACCTCACCCTGTCCTCTGTATGTTCTACTCTGACTCCAACTACCTCCATGCCCTCCCTCACTGCATCCATCAATCTCCTCTTTGTCTATACCTGGTAGCTCCATCTCTAGGATCTTTCTTCTACCAATGTATCCACCTCTGTTCCTCCTCTGAACATGTCCAAACCATCTCAATCTGGCTTCGGCAGCTCTTTCTCCAAAACGTCCTGCCTGTGTTGTCCCGCTAATCACCTCATTCCCGATCCTGTCCATCCTTGTCTCTCCTAAAGAGAATCTCAGCATCTTTAACTCCTCCAGCTCTGTCTCCTGTCTTCTACCTATTCCTAGTGTCTCTAATCTATCCATCATGACTGGTCTCACAGCTGTCCTGTAAACCTTTCCCTTCACCTTAGCTGACTCTCTTCTATCACAGATCACTCTTGACTCTTTTCTCCAGTTGTTCCATCCTGACTCCTCTCTATTCCTCTCCTCTCTTCCACAGTCTCCACTGCTCTGAACAGTTGATCCTCAGATCACTCCTGACTCTTTTCTCCAGTTGTTCCATCCTGACTGTCCTCTATTCTTCTCCTCTCTTCCACCTTCTCCACTGCTCCGAACAGTTAATCCCAAGAATCTAAACTCCTGCACCTTCACTGCCTCTACCCCTTAAAACCTCAAAACTCTATGCCTTGGTTTATTTATATAAAACAGTGAAGCAGGATGTCTGCATGCTTTAATTAATTTGTTTTGATTGCAATGATTGTATTCAACTAAACCCATAAGAGTAACATTGATGTGGTATTCATAGTCATTGGAAAAGGAACACAGTTTCTATCTGTCAGCTTATTTTTTTTAGGAATGATATAGAAAGCATATATTACTGGATTTCAAGATGAACCACTGCCATATATGCCAATATGCCCGTAATTTCCCTAAGGATACTCCTGACGGATTAACAAAGTTCTATCTATTTCTTTATCTATCGCTATATATTTCTTTTAATGTTATAAAATATAGACTTGAATAAATGTTCAATGTCTCAAAGTACATTCAGGACATGAGCTCTATTTTCACAGTCTTTGTCAATGACTACAAGTCCTCCTGCAAAGCCATGCTGAGTGTTCAATTCTGCTGATTCATTTTGTTCATTTTACTCCACTGTTAGCTCCTCCTTCCCTCACTGCCAAGATTACATGGTGTAATCTCCATGCACCATCAAGATGCAGAGCTGATGGGTGCCAACATAACACACAAACCCATTCCAGATCCTGTACATTAGCACCTCTATTGCAGGAGATAACTGTTATGTGCTGTTGTGCACGATTTCATTCTGCAGTGACCCAGACAATCTCTATAGATGTTGTTTCAATGTTAGTGCAAAATTAGAGATTTATTGCCTGGTTTTACTACGTAGTATTTATTTCTAGAGGAGTCTTATGCTATTTCAATTCTACCTTTGCTTCATTTTCATTTTGCAGTACTGCATTTACACAATTTTTGGGGTTGGATCAAATCTGTCATGTTTTAGTTTGAGGCAAGTACTACTGATTGTCTCACATTCTTAAAAGACTCATGAGAAAAAAAAATGTCAGAAAGTTTGTGCTGGTTTAGATATTTGCAGATCTCATCTCATCTTCTTCTGCTTGTCCGTTGCCGGGTCGCAGGGGTGGCGCCAGGGGCAGTTGTCGCCACCCAAATCACATTGCACTATATTGTGAGCCTTCCTGTGGGTGGTGAGCCCACAAGTGATGTGGGTTGGGACGGTGCTATGCTCAGAGCACCTCAGTGGCAACCTGGCAGCTGGTGGATATTTGCAGATTTACTCGTATACTAGTATAAATACAAAAGCTGAACATTTCTTTAATGCCATGAAAGCAAAAGGTAAAATAAAAGGGAAGTTCCAGAACAGCAGATGGGAAAGGTGGAGTAAAATGGCTGATAAACAATAACCAGCTCTGCTAACCTAAAGGTCTAAAAGGACTCTAAACTGTACAATTATTAGATGTGTTGTGGTGTTCCCTAAATGTGGCCTTTAACAGTACTGTTTTGACTGCATCTTAAAGAACTTTAATAGCAGAAGTAGGACACAAAACATTTTGTTTTGTTTGACAGCGAGGACATGTGGTTTATCATAACAAAAAATAATGGGGGACATACAGGAAAGGCAATTGGTGTGGTTACTAATGTTCTGTTATATATATATATATATATATATATATATATATATGGCATGACACTGTATATATTAAAAAGAAAGAAAAACAATTCTGGAGTGCGGAGCAGATGTCAGCATGATGGATTAGAGTGGTGTTAGAAATCTCTGGCTGTCGATTTTACTGCAAAGTTAGTGTGGTAAGAGGAAGGCAGGTCCTTTAAGCAATTTCATGGGTCTAGGAATTTACTCAATTTTCTATTTTAAACACAGCTTCCTGGCACTTAGTGGTGAAAAGGTGACATGCTGAATCAATTGTAGGTAGCGTGGGCCCCAGGTTGTGTAAGCCAAGTGCTGAAGGGTCATTAATGGACAGTAATGAGAACAGCCTTGTCATTTAATGCAAACAGCCTGCTGCCCACATATGGTCTCCAGGAAATAGCCAAATCATTTTTTTTATTCTACTTCAACATGTCCCACATTAGGGAACACACTTAGGGCCTAAAATGGGACACCTCCTCCCAGGAAGCTCTGGTTGAATGGTCTAAGGTTTAACAGAGGCCACTCCAGCCTGTCAACGCCTCAGTTCATCTGTTGTGATTTACAAGCACTGTCCCAGAGGCTTTAGGACCATCACTAATCCCGCAGGGATGACCATCCAAGCGGCAGTGGAGTCAGATCGTCTTAAAAACACTGAAAGAGGCAGACAGCGCTGCATAACTCCAGGGAGTAACAGATGCAGAGATGCTTTCCTGTTTATAATTGATTTCCAAGGTCAACATCTTGTTGTCATAACTCGTCTAACAAGCTCTAGTCTGGCGCCCTGTTGCTCATCGTCTACATGGTGTTAAAAGGAGCAGGCATTCATGAGCCCCCTTCCTCCAGCTCTTGGGATGGCACCATGATGAAATACTGACATCACTGAAGGGATTTTTCCTCTTGGGCAGACAGTTGTACTCGTTCTTTTTAAAGGTATGTGGAGTGGAAAAGGCATCCAAAAACTGCAGCGAGACTGCTTTTATCCCCGTAGTCCTCCTCTCTATCCAGAGAAAACAGGTATTTTCAGGGCCTATGACGGCCAGTGTTTATGTCTGAGATCACCAGTGTCTTTGTAGGCCTCCGCAGCTAAGCCTCTAATTGGCCAAGGCTCATCAATCATATAGGAAACCCCTTTTCCCTCAAAGACTCGTCCAAAAAGTGAACGAAAGAAGACCATATAGAATGGACCCCACGACTCCCAAAGGACTCCTGCATGTAGATTTCGAGATAGAGAGCGAGTTTGTGAGAAAGTTGTGCTTATTCCAAGTTTATGTCAAGCGATGTACACCCCTCCCTCTTATCTGCAGTAAAATATAAAAAAAACATTCTTGATAATCCCAGTTCAGGATACATTACGGAACACAGAGTACTTTTAGTAGTAATTTACATCCTGCGACCATTTTCTCAAAACCTATTTTGCATCTAAACAGGCTCCCACCGCTGCAGAAACCTCTAGCTTTCCTTTGTTTATACTTGATGTTTGCACTTGAACTTGAACTTGCTGAGATTTATTTTATGTACATTTGAGAACAACGCCGTTTTCGTCATTCAGCTTTGTTTTTTAGGTTCACTTGGCTTCTCTTGGCTACTTTATATGTGATCTGACGAGGTGATACACTGTGTTGGTTGAGGACTGTAATCCAGAAGCATGCTGCCGACACGGTCACAAAGGTCATAACGACTCCTCAGCCGTTATTTGGTTTGGCTGAACTTTTAAAGTCCAGATTTTGGCCACAGCATAGTGCCAGACCCACAAATTTGTCAAGAGGAATAAAGAACAGTCCACAACACATGTGGTTTCTGGGGTCACAGGAAAGGCTTCACATTGTTTCACATCCAGTGACAGTATAGCACTGAGTGTGTTTTTCACATTAGTCTCACTGTGTCTTTTTCTTATTTTTATGTCAACATTTCTTCATTCTTCGAAGAAATGCTTGTCATTCATTTATGATTTTACTACAGGTAATGTTCCCTGATTTTTAGTGTGTGTGGGAAACTTGTCACAGTGGTTTGGAAAAGATCAGGTTTAATGACAACTACAAACATATCTGGACTCCTTTGGCCTTTCATGAGCACAAACACGCACAGTAGAAGACGCAAAAACCAGACCATGTCCAATTCTTTTCAGTAACTGAGAGTAATCGGCTGTGTCATCCCCATCATAAATCTTCAAGTGTGGCAGCGACTTCCAGCCCAGATGGGAATAGGCCTCGTTCAGTCGCACTTGCCTCTGTGTCATAAATTCATGGCCGCCTTTGCTGGATCAGTTTCCTGCCTTGTGTGTCTCTCCTAACAGAGGAGCACATGGGGGAGGTGAGGATATTGCAAGACCGCAGTCTCCTGAAGGAGTCAATTTGCAAAATGGACTGTCTGTCTTCCTGCTGAAATAATGTGGGGTTTCCCTCAGCCATTTATTTTGCCATCAGTTTCCGATTGTCAGCTTGAACCCAGTAGATGTGGAGTTCTGAGAATCGAACAGAGAAACATCACAACATAAGCCTCCATGCAGTGTGTATTGAGTATGGATGAAATTGCACCCATGACAGTGTGACCTTATTTTCTTTTTGATAAATTTGTATTTGACTTTATTGAAGAGCTTGTGCTATTTTTATTTTTATTTTTTTCAAAAATTGTTTTGCCGTTTTAACACATTAAAACCACAGATTATCCCTTGACACAGTATTTTTTTGCCTGGCTGGTCGTAAAACAACCCTGAAAGTTGGTGGTCTGTGGGATCTTTTTGAAACAGACTATTAAGGGAACTTCCTGGATGTGGTTTACCTCCTTTAATACAAAACAATTTATAACAATGTCTGTTAGGTCTGCCTCAACATCCCCTTACTCCCAGCCATCACCCAGTCTGGAATTTAGCGTAATTGTTAACTGTCGTGTTTGACTGGGTTACAGCATGCACAATTATAGTTTTTGTTTTTCTTTCAGTTTTTTTCTTTCAGACGATTGAAAACTTCTTCTCCTCTTGGGTTGTCCCTTTTACATCGGTTGCCACAGAGAGTCAACTTCTTCCATCTCACATTGTCCTCTGCATCCTCAACTCTAACTCCAACTACCTCTATGCTCTCTCTCACTGCGTCCATAAATCTCTTCTTTGTCTCATGGACAATTGACAACTAATCAACTATAGTTGAGTAAATATGAAGCTAACTGCGTGGGTGAATAAAAGGGAATAAGTTTAAAATCTGAGAACTGGAAATACTACATGTCAGTTGTTCATGAAGGTGGCTTTATTATGTGTTAGAGGTGTACTGAATATTCCCAGCAGTGAGAAATACTGATGTATTCTGTTTGTTTAGTCTCCTAAGTTGCAATATAGGGGCCTTGGCTTCACCCTGCATTGTTTACAGAGCCTTAAAGTTTTCATTAGACTGAGTTCCTGACATTTTACAATTAACCACAAATTGCCCAACGTTACGAGTTTCACGTCTGCACACACAAGACATTTCACACATGGATTTTAAGTGCAGCATGTTTTGTTTGAATGCATGTTTTTGCACTTGGAGTGAGATGCAGGCACATTCACTTGAAGCATCTTTGTGTGTGTTAGTCTTAGTGTGTTTTTGTGTGAAGTGTGGTTGCTTGAAACCTGAACCCGGAGGCCAATGGATTCATGATGGGGCCTCTTTCATGTCCCCTTGCCATCCGGTGTCTGACATGAATCGTGCTGCTTCAATCAAGTGCTTCCTTATGCTCAGTGTTTACTTGGCAACTCAGCAATATCAAACAGGTCTTTCTTTTTAAAGGAGCAAACAATGCCGACCATGCGTAGTTTAGACGTGTTTTAGTGTCAGTCAAGCTTCGCGCCTTTGTCCAGGGAGTACACAGTCATCATGTTTGACTAGTCAACGAGTAAGATGTCGGCTGTAACTCAGAGACATCGAGAACATGTCTGCATATAATAATTAGTTTGTCAGCCTTTGGATAATGAATTAGTGTAACTTAATAAATAACAGAACGGTAAGGAAGGAGATAGTCTGATGGAAATCCCTTACTTAGGAACTTAAATGCCTTGTCGGCCTCTCAAAGCACACAAACGTAAGTCCAGATGAAGCAAGGAGAAGAGATGCTGCCGTTTGCGAATTCTCAGGAGTTTGCAGCTGTATTTGCAAAGTTAGATCCAGGTGTATGTTTGTCTGTGCATGTGCTTTGAAAGCCATATAAATGCTGTCAGACTAATTTGATTTGAACTCAAATGGAAAACAGGTTTGGAATCCTCAATGAAAGACAGCTGCAGTCTGGACGTGGTAGCCGGGCTGAGAAACTACACTTTATTCACGGTTTTAATGTTAACACATTTGCATCGGTTGAGATTGTATTGAGGTTAATTTAAACAAGGATTACTGGGTCTCTTCCATGCTCTTATGTTTATGCATCGCTCAGCATCAATAAATATGTATGGAATGAGAAATGCAATAGCCAGGGTCTGGTACCGGAACGTGGGTGAATTTGGCCACAGAGAAATAATGTTTCCTTTTGGCCCCATCTGTCTATTACTTCCACTTGATCCATACCCATATGAACAAAAGAACTGAACAATAGAATGGCTAGGATTCCAACATCAATAATACAACTATATTTGATTAGGAAATATTTTCTCAGTGAAGACAACAACAATAAACTCAAAATGACGCAACATTCTAACTTTTTATACCGTTGTAGTAGCAGAAAGTTATAAGCTGCACTTGAGAATTCCTTGTTGTGCCCATACACAGTTAATTCAGGTAGGAAAATATTTTAGATCACCAGAAATTTAATTTTATAAAGGTGTATTTATCTGCCACAACTTTGACGAGTCAGTGAAAATAGTACAAGACATTTAATTTGGTGCAAAAAAAGGTTAACGAACACTGCAATAGAACCAATGCATGTAGCAGCATGCATTGGTGCAACACGTTGAATCTGATGATAGTGGACAGAGCCAGGTTCTAGAATAAGCATATAGTGTTCCCTGTTCATGGCAAATTATCAGGAAGCACCTGAATCTTGAGCAGACCTGGGCAAACTAAGGCCCGGGGGCCGGATGCGGCCCGCTTGGCATTATAATCCGGCCCGCCCAACTTGTCCTTATTTTACTTTTAATTTACATTATCATTAGACTTAGACTGTAGTCTTTTTACAGGACACAATGCAATATACGTATTGCATTGTGTCCACATGTACCACACAAAGACAAGTCATTGTCTTGACCAAATATGGAGCAATTTAACAGCCCTGTACCAATCCGTTCTATTTCACGGCATAACACAGCTGGGACGCTTTAGTGATGCTTTCAGTGTAAACAATAGACCCATGTGAAGGGCAACTTGCCGAGACATGCAATGTGTCTGCATGGTGCAACAGGCTGGAAGTGCTCGTGAATCAATGCACCCGTGTAAATATACAAAATCACATCCCCTCCTCTGTTTATTGCACCTGCGTTCAATCACCCAACCTGAATGAAAATCTTAGACGTCTTTGTTTAAGAAATTAAATTTACTGATGAAATTCTCAATACACCGAGGTCATTTAAGATAACAAATCTGATATCCCTCATTGGATGCATCAAAGTGGAGTCGTGGTGCATACGCTGAGTCTCTGAGGACGGAGCATCAGGCGGCAGTGTGGGAAAATGTACCCTCATGTGAACTCTCCCATCCTGCAGGCAATCACTGTGATAGTAAAGGAGGAAATTACCACCATTCATATTTGGTTAGGATGTGTTCTGACCTCTACTGCTGCCGTGTGACCATGAAGATCCCCACATGACAAGTGTTTCTGATTATGCACAGAGCATTCATGTTGTTCAGCTGCAGTTGCATGTGAATGCGTTCATTTGTTTTTCCCATGGGTCATGTTTTCATTTAAAGGAGAAACAGAAGGTGATGCTTTTATGATCTTCCATCGTCATGAGAACATATGAACACCAATCACTACCCTTTGTGTGTCACTCACTGGTGGATAAAACCCCCTCATTTTCCATTCTCCCATTTTATTTTGTCTCTCTGCGTGAGGCCAACAATATTCTTAGATAAGCAGAGTCTTAGCTGGCAAGATTTCAAGTCAAAACCATTACAAGAATATTCCCAGATGCTGCACCTGTAAGTGTTAACAATATCTGGTGTGATATTTCACGGCACCAGTATGAGATGAGACAGACTCACATTATCACAGCAGGAGCACATGTTATCCATTTTTTAGGATAACATGTTATCAGTGCACTTGAGGGAAAGAGTGCAAGGGGTTCATTTGAGGGCAAACTGTTTCACAAATAGGTGTCGTAGGAGCAGCCTTGTCTGTTTAATTGGGATGTTCACTCCTCTGGAAATTCAGCCAGTTTCGATGTACTCCCATCATTAGATGTCGGAGGAACCTCTGCCAGCAGCTCAGGGGAAGTTCATTAGGAACACTGAAGAGTTTCAGACTCTGTGGAATGAGTTTGTTAGAACTTTCTGCCCACATGCTGAGACCTTGTTTGGACAGTGTGTGTCGTAAGTGTTGTGTTGTTATCGTGAGGCAGTAAATCTACCTCGGATACAAGAACCCAAGGCCATGCGTTCTTTTTGAAGTAGAAGCCAATTAATGTAGTTGTGCATTTACTCCATATCATCTCACATAAGGTTGTATTTGCAAATAATGAACATTAAACATGTCCTACAAACATTTCAACGTCCTTATCCTTGAACAAAACCACTACCTCATGTATTTCGTCTCAGTTGTTTTTGAACGAACCATTTGAAGCAACATTTGTTTCATGCATGTCTTCACGCTGGGTATCGATTATGCTACACAGCCCCAACTTGTATGTTCAAGACGCAGCGTCCTTGCGGCATTGAGCCTCTGCCTCCATCTACCTCATGAATAACTCAGCCAACATCTCATGTTTAATTCAACCTCAGGAAAGCTGTTGACACGTGTTTGATGCCAGCTACACTTTGCTTGTTTTTTTTTATTTATTTTTTTGCTGCCCTTTTATCACATCTTAAACAGAAAATTAAGTTTTCTACATTTCCAAGTGTGACCACTCTGGTGGAGTGCTTTGTCAGCATTACCTGACATGATCTTTTTTGTAGGCTTGTACAATCATTGATTGAATTAATAAATGCAAAATGGTCCACAGGGTACATTCATACAAAAACCTTGCTGATACGTTGACCACTATTTTCCAATTTACCCTTGAGTTTCCTACCGTCAACACACAAAAAACTACTTAATTACTATAAGGTAATTAGCATCAGTGTTGGGACTAATGTGTTACTTGTAATGCCGTTACATAACCAAACTACTTTTCTTGGTAACCAATAACGTAACGTGTTACCTTTCCCATTCAGTAGCCTGTCTGCTACTTGTCAGTGTGTGTGTGTGTGTGTGTGTGGTAACTCTCACAGTCATGAGTGAAAGACAGCCGTGCACACTAACTGAACCCATGCGTTGAAAAGGAGCGATGATTAGTTGACAAAGGTTAAAGTTTCAGGCTAAGTCAATCAGAAAGAGACTTGGGCGGGCCTAAATGTTGAGTGCAGTTGTTTTACTTGCACATTGCCACAATCCGCTTGTTAACTTTACATTGGTATAAGACCGTAATCATTTTACTTAGTCATTTCAGCACCATCAACAACGTGATGGCACCTGCTACTTGGTTTGATGGCAAGTGGCAAGTTGAGGTTTACAGTAATGATAGTTTCTGCAGAACACGACACAAAACTTTTTATATATGTTTTTAAAATTTTTAATTTAAGTAAAGTAACTTGTTTTTAGTTACTTTCATAATTTAGTAATTAGTAATGTAACTAGTTACATTTACAGAGCAGTAACTAGTAAAGTTACTTTTTTAAAGTAACTTTAAGAAATCCTTTATTTGTCCCACAGTGGGGAAATTGCATAAATTGCCCAACACTGATTAGCATGCTCTAAATGCTGTGGCAATATCATTGGCTTGGAATTCCAGGGTTCACCTCCTGGGTATGATCAAATCCCTAATAGGGCGGTTGGTGCCTTCAGGTGGGCTCTCCGCCTGCAGGAAGGTGGATGGTACAGTGCAGTGAGATTTGGGTGGTGGATAATTAAAAAATACAAAAAATTTCCAAAATATTTAATAATCAATACCGGTGAATATTTAAAACAATATTTCAAAACATATTACCACATACTGAACATGTCAAAACATGTTGAAGTCACTACCTTAAGTATCACAGAAAGATTAAAAAAAAGACTTGATCCCTGCCAGCAAGGATTTGTTCACAGCTTGTCACGTTTGTACAGCAAGATAATTTTCTGTTTATTAAGAATGATATTTCCCTGCACATATAAAAAAAGATGGAGTATATGCTATATATGCGTGTAAGTCCCTGTACTGCCTGCACCCATGGAGACACAGTTAATGTATAGATACTGTTCTGCCTGGGTGGGCTGAAGACCTTGGGGTAATCTCTTTCATGCAGCTGCCACCAGTGGTGAATTAACTCAAGCCATTTAAGGGACGCTTGAACCCCAGTGTGGGGGATTTGTGTGTGACACAGGTGTCATATTTAACACCCCCCATAAATCAATAATTGCCTTCAAAAGAACAGGAAAGAGCAGTTTGTGCAGGAAGATCCCCGGCAATAATTATGTGCACATTTAAAAGCTCATTTACCATTAACGAAAATGGCCACCATTACTCTGCACCACATGGAGCCAGTATACTCTTCACGAGGTCAGTTATTCTTCTTTATGACTGCAACCTTTTGCCTAATAGGATAATGGCACCAACAGAAGGAAGGAAGACTCCATGTGTGTGTACACTTTATAGCGACAAAACACCATGGCCACCGCTGTATATAGACGCCCATAACAAAAACATGGAATTCCCATAGTAGCACAATCGCCATCTTTCCAAGCCAGCGACGTAAATGTCCCAACTCGCGGTGTGGATCTGATAGCTCGAATTCAGCAGCACGTGACGGCACTATCTTCTTGAATTTCACACTACATTTGCGATATTCCCCGGAACACGTTACATGCTGCTGGACACAACTTTGCTATCACACGGAGACTAATTATACTTTTGATTCCTGCTTTAAATCTCCTCCTCGGGGCTTTTCCCTTTTCCAAACCACACACATCCATCTCCTCTCCTGCCAGCAGTTACACGGACAAGTTCACTGACACGAGCATGCAGTTTTAAACACACTGGTCTCATATTGCTTATCTGCCTTCTGAGTTGAAGCCACCACACCTCACCAGCTCGGTGCTGTCAAATGTCTGGCTGTTTTGGTGTGTGTTGCTATCTCCTGCCAATTTAAAGCTACTGTATGGATTCTTTCGTCGTCCCCTGGTAGATCTGTCTCTTCTCACTCTCCCTAATCTATCAATCATGCTTAATTGCTCAATTACTCTAGTGAGCCACTGAGGAAAGGGAGAAGGAGAGGACGTTTTGTCAGCTTGGACTGCTTAGTCTCCTTTGGTAAACAGACAAGGGCTGGAATGATAAAGTGTGTCCTTCTGGAGGGCGTCAGGGGATGAGATTCCCTAATTAATCCAAACATTAGGCGAGCCGGGGCTTTCCACATGCATCAGACTGTCTCACAGGCTGCAGTAGGAGAACTGATTTTTCAGAAGGGTGATGATCTGTTAATAATTAAAGTGAAACCTTCCCTTTCCTGAAGGGAAATGATTGAATATAATATTTGTGTCTCTTATCAGAGGTCAGCAATGACAAATCATTGGGCTCCTATTGAATAACAGCAATAGTGAATGGAATGAGAACCAGGAGTTTAGTATTAACAACAGACAATTGTGTTTGCTTCAGTCCTTTTCTTCACAACCCTCAGCATTCTTACATGGGTAGGAACAAAGATCACTCCCTCTCCCTGTCTTCGGGGAAAAACACATAAGAAGGAGGAAACCTGGTCAGTACAGACATGAAGCTCCGTGTTTACTCACTCCAAGTGTCTGGAGGAGATTTAATCGAGGAACAGCTGCAAAAGCCGAGTAGCTGGGCCTCTGCCTGAGCTCCTGCGTTATTGTGACAATTTGCCAGGCATGTCAGGGCTCCGGCCCCCTGCAGTTTGATGACCCTGTTCTTGTGCACGTCTGCCCTCGCTCTGCCTTGCTGGCACAAGGACCGCTCCTCTAATGAGACACTGGCACTTGTCTTTATTAATGGCTACGTCTCCTCACTCATAAAAGCGGCACTTCCATGATAAGCATCCCTCTGGCTGTTAGGTCGTTCAACTCATCAGACACACTGTAGATCTGGGTGTGCGTTTGCTTTTTGCCTTTGCTGATCTCTTTAAGTGCTGCAATGTTAGCATGGCAAAGCTTTTCAGACTCAAGTTCTTTACTGCTTTCACCTCTCATTTGCAAACTGAAGGGACTCATTTGTCATCTTTCTATTAAAGTAGAAAGACATTCATCTTTTTACAGTACGGCTAAATCTGAGGGAAACCAAATGTCCTTGTCAGTTGCTCTCATCTGACAACAGCCATAACAATCTATACAGGGTGGTATGATTGATCTCTTGTCTTCCATGCAGCAATAAGTGAAAGACACACTGTTGTACGGTTACAATTTTTGCTCCTTTGTATGCCCCTGTGTGATGTTCTCTCAGTTCTGCAAGGCAAACCACACAAAGAGCTACTTTACAACTTAAGGAAGTAGAAGAGCAGGATGTAAAGCATCCTTAATTTATATTCAAGGGGGACAATGTTGGAGAAAATGAAGATTCATTTGACCTCACTATGAAAACACTGGACATTGAGGACGCTGCAGTTTTTGCCAGTGAAGAAGCAAATTAAGCATCTTGGCCCTGAGCTCCGCAGTGACAGTTTGCAAAGTGAGTGTCAGCCAGGCAGCTACAAGATCAAGAAGTCGTTATGCAACTGGATTTGGGCCAACGATGGGGTTTTTATAACAAAAAGACTCTAAATTCTATCATGCACAGCTTGTTGGGAGTCCATTACTATAAAATTTGACATGTTTGAGTGTAAGGAGAAAGTCAGCTGAGGGAGGAACGGGAGATAAGAGGAGGAGGAGAAATGTGAAACAGAGAACAGGACAAGCTTTGTTTTTCATCTGGCTACTATTATCATCATCTGTTCGGTGGTCATTAACACCTGGGGAGAACGCTGTCTGGACCCAGCCAATGATGGAAGGCGCCAACAGAGCAGCTGCAGACAGAGCTCATCCCGCCTCTGCAAGCTGTGACTTATCAACAGGAGGTGAAAGAGGAGGAGAAGGAGAAAGGACGGTGAGAAGAGAAAAGGATGGGAGAAGAGGAAAAAAAAGAGCTGTATCAACAGAAACTCAGACGATTCTAAACAATCACACCAACATAAGTTGTCAGCACTAACGGAGGAGAAGGGAGGAGGTTGAGGAGGGAGAGGGAGGTAAAGTTATGGTGTTAGGACATAGCGGGAGAACATCTGAGGGGAGGTGAGGAAGAAGAGGAGGAAGGAAATTACATTTGCTGATGGTTCCATTGTGTAAGAGCCCAACACTCCCACGCAAACTCTTAGTAATCAGCAGGAGGACGAGGTAGATGGAGTGGTTAAGGAGGTGAAGTTGAAAAAAAAAAAAGAGCAATGTTGGCCTGTTTTTTGGGCTTTTCCCCCTTGAAATTGAAATGTAACCGGTCATGGACCTGGTCAGTGAGAGGAGAGTTACAGAAAGAAAGAAAGATCAGTTATTTTATGCTTTGCTGGTTTCGGAAGCATTGTTTTTACGTCTAAGAGTCCATTTAAAGCAGGGGAAACTATGACCCAAGGGCCAGAAAAGTCTTCTCCATTGTAATTTATCCCACCAAACTCTTTTAATTTCTCACTGCATGCCAGCATTTCAAAAAATAAATTAAAATTAAGTGTAGAAATGCTAAAAGCCTTTAAGCTTTTTAGTCTCTATGCATGACTTACATACTGTTGTTTTTATTGAAATGAACCCTCCATCTATCTGCTCCTGACCTGGCCATATACTAAATTTAAGGTTCCATCGGGAGTCAAAAAGTTCGCCCGTGCCTGGTTTGCATTTATATGACTCAAAAATTTTCCAAAAGTATTTTTTGACCAAGTTTAATAAGAGCTCTCTGCAATTAAATTCCAATTAAGAGAGAAATAATGACATTAAATACTGATCCAAATATGAAAACTTGCAAATTGTGATACATTCTTTATTTGATGTATTGTGTTCTTTCTGTGTTTAGAGTCTGTCTTCTGCTCTTAGTCAAATTCCTTGAATGTCCTGTCATGCTAGTCCATCCAAACTGATTCTGATCCTGATTGTGAGATGGTGAGTTTTTTAAGAGTACATCAAGGCTCAGGTTTTCTTCATACAATGCTAACTTGCAATTTTCTCGATTCCTAAACCATAAAAACCACTCCACAGAATTCTCCCAGCATAATTGCTCAAAGACTTGACCATTGTGTGCATGCAACAAGAGCTCCATAACTAATCTGCTTTTACCTTCGGCCCCAAACCTCAGTCACCTCTTGGACTGTCTTTTGCTAAGAGTAATTACATCTGAATCTTCTGGTATCAATTCTCTCCTTTTTTTTTTTCTTTGAAGTTATGCGGAAAAGTTTTAGCCGAGAACGAGCATGATTTCATTACTCCCTCCATCTTCTCCTCTCTTTTCGGTAAATTTATGGAACAGTCTTGGACAGTTGTTCAGTGTGCAGCGCCTGGAACTGTGCAGGCGCCACAGCTACTCAACAAGTTGAAGGACTTTTATGTACCTCCAAGACATACGGTTCGGGGTGTTTCGTCTACACAGGCCTAAGCAAAGTCTATAGAAAAAAAAGACTGTGTTCTACAGAAAAATAGAGTGCTGATTTTGGCACTCTTCCCACAAGGGATACTCTGTCTGGTTTTGTCTCTCTGTCTCTTGGCTTCCCTTTCTTCACCAATCTTGTTCAGTTCCTAAAACTTTAAAGTCTTTGCATCTTTTTCTGGTGGTCTATCTGCCTACTCCAGCTTCAGAAGTATTTAGTATTTTTGTTTTTCATAGACCATATATAGTCTGAAATGTCCCAGCGGGCACAAACTGTCTTGTACTAACCGTATTAAGAGAAGACTTTTTTTTTTCTTTTTTTTTTGCAGCGTGTGAATCAACATTAGACCTTTGTACATTTTCAACTTTGATCAATAAAGTTATAAGTTGATTTTTAGCATGTCATCTTAAAACACATCATGGGTTTGTGAATGACGATAACATGTAGAGAAATAAAAATTATAGATAAGAACTCGAACCATAGTGTCACATATAATTGTTTTTTTTTTAATTACATAAACTAAAGTGGAATTTACGTTAACTACTATAGAATAAAAGCAGATCACTTCTGCAAACAGCAGAGCACTGCCCCCTCCTCACCCAGTGGTCTTAAATTGTGGGGCTGGCCCCCCATGTGGCACTCAGTGAGGTGCCAGGTAATTGTAAGAGGCTTACACAAGAACATGATATTGGTGAATCACTGCTGTAATGCTTGAATGATAACAAGCTCTCAGTCACTGGGTAACTCATACAATGATAAATACAGATAAATAAATAGGTTATCAGGGTCTCAATATGTATTAAGATTTGTCTGTGAAGTCAGGTGTGAGGCAAGAGTGGGAAGTGGGGGCATGAAAACATTACTGTCCAACAGAGGTTGGACATCGTCTTTTCAGTTTGTGAGATTAAACGTGATGAATTGTTGAAAACTTTTAGCATCACTGCTATATCATGGAGAAATGTTCTGCTGGTTTTTGCATTGCACTTCTGCCTGGTTCTCATTAAATCAGTGCAGCCCCTCCACTCATTCGTTCACAGGCTGGCATCAGCCGGTGTGTTCTAAAAAGGCAATGGACATGACAGTAATGTTGCTGCACCACCGCACCACATCCTCAGGCTTTAACAGTGTGGCAACGTGCCTAATAGAGACATTGCGGAGGCCTATTAGCACAGATGGTTGTCATATGTATGCAAATAGGGAGCAAAGTAAATCACGTTGCACCATCAGTACCACCTGTCTGCCTCTCACAGCTTCAGAGAACACTCTCACACGTATCCGGATGATCAATCCTTCAAATCCCTACAATGGGACGAGTTTGCTGTTTAATCTGCAGCTGGATGTGTCCCTATATTAATTACACTAAAGACATAAATCATCATTTTGTGTTTTTTTTTTTTTCCTTACAGCTGAAGTTTTTGTATCCACTGAGCGAGATCAGAGACCGTTACAAATAGGATGCGGAGGAAGAGGAGGCCAGCTGAGTGGTTATTTGTCTTTGTTGTGCTTAGTGGGTTGAGGTGTTAAGTGTTTGTGTCGTGGTCAAGGAGCATTACACCCCAGGGACTTGGCATGTTGCCTGTTTCTCCTCTGGTGTGTGTAAGTGAGCACATATGTGTGTTTTGAGGGACAATAAATGCTTTTTCAATTCATTCGTGCAAATAAGGTGTGTGAAACAACCAACGGGGAATTTGATTGCCCTCTGTGGCATCATGTTGAGCAGCTGGTCAGAATATATACAATACTCCCCCTGCTGGGTGGTCCCAACATAGTGGGGCAGCTGTGTATAGGTGGAGTTTGATGGTTTGAATCCTGCCTCCATTAATGCAGTAGTGACGAGCAATGGTTTTGTTCTAAAATAAATTGCTGTAAGACACACACAGTTTTGCAGGTTACTGGGAAATCAACTTCCAGTGCAGCATTCCCAGTTCCTGTCAACATCCCTCCAATTCATCTCTAGTACTTAGGCTGACATTTTTGCGGGACATTATTATTTTAGGAAGTGTTTTGAGCCTTTTGATGCAGGGACTGTGCCGTAAGACTTAAAAAATGACAGCAGTCCCAGGGGGGATATTTACAGTTAGCTATATAAGTACAGCTGCTTGATTTTTTTTTTTTTGCTTTCTTTTTTTCCCAGTTGTTTTTGATGTCAGTTGAAAGAGATAACACCAGAGATTTTGCTAGAACATGGTGAGGCCGACCAAAAATAGATTAAATGTGACATGGCCTTGTCAGCTTTTGGGGAAGAGAATGTCTAAAGGAAAACAGAATGAAAATGAATCTGTAGCTCTCTGTTGACGGGGCTTCAAACATGAGAAGTGAAAGGAAAAACAAGAAAAAAGAAGAAAAATGTCCAGCGTTACTTATCACCGTGACTTAAGGCATGAGCAAACTTTGTAATCCCATGGGTTTAGTCGTTTCACACTCATGGTAATCCCATGTTATACTAACAAAGAAGGTGTTCTCCTCAATCTCCTTAGGCACAAATAAGCAAGGATTAGAGTAGGAAATGGAGGGATTTAAAGACTGCTAATATAGGCCTGAGAATATTTAACACTGTGTTCCACAGTGAACACGTCTCATTTGGTGCTAAAGGCTAATGGCACAGTCACGTCTAATGTGTTGGCCCGAAAGCCTCTCTATTCCAGGTTTATGTTGTGTATTTTATCTCATTTACGTCCAAAGAAAATTTTTGGCCTAACCTTTGGTGACATTTCCTAAGTAGGGAGAACTGGGTAACTAAAATGTAACACCAAAATATTTTTTTTTAATGTCAAACCAGCCACTAGGGAGCATAAGCCAGTGTTTATTAGTGCTGGTCCCAAACCCAATGGTGAGGGTTGCTTCAGGAAGGGAGTAAAAACTTCAGAAAAACCATTTCCATAATGGACAAAGACAAAGAAAAAGAGGACGGTATTTGATTCATTCAGTGTTGGTCTGAAGGTGGGAACTCTGAGGTAGCTACAATGACAGGGAAAAGTAGAGCGCTAGCTGACATGATGCAGAGAAGAAGAGTGGATATTTTGTTTGTGCAGCCGACCAGGTGGAAGAGAAATATTGGAGAAGCTCACATTGATTCACGTTGGTAACCCTTAAATTAGAAACAATGCAAAAGGAAAAAAATATATAATAATAATGGTATTTTTTGATGTCCCGTCTGCTTGTTGTACACATCCCTGTTTCTTGGGGTCAAATTGACCCCAAAGCGATTTAAATCCCTTTAAGGACTTCATACCATACCTTTGTATGTTTGGGCCCCTAAGCTAACACTGATAATTCTGATGACACCAACAACCCACAAATACTATGATATTTTCACAATTAATGGGGAGGAGCCTTTTATTAGCAACATAGAATATATGAAGACTTGTACTGCAGCATTTGTCACAATCTCTTTCTAAGATATCTGTTATCCACAAATACTGATGACTTCAAAGCAAAGGTTTTCTGTAACTGAGGTTTACCCACAGCTTTTTGATCATGACAGTGACACAGAAGATAATGTTGATGTTTTAAGAAGCAAAAAACTATTGTGGAGAGTCCTAATTATCAGCACCAGCTAATGAAGAAGATAGGGATGAGGGAATTTCCATGTCTTGTTGTATTGGATGGGCCTTTCATGTTAACGACAAAGAAACCTGAAGTACCTCACCTCATTTTTTGGAATTATACTCCTTTACTTGGTCTACAAATGGCTGGAACCCCAGAAATAATAAATGTTTTAGGCTAACTAAATACATGTTTATAAAGATTAGGCATAAGTGGACAATATAACCATGTCAAATGTATAAAGTGTATTTTTGCCTAGAATTGTTTTTTTTTTTTTCTTGTCTTTCTCACCAGCCTTGGACGCACATCTTAAAAAAAAGTGATGGAGAAAGCGTGCTCTGACTGTACATTCAGGTTCCTATCTCGCCCACTTCAGGCACTCTCAGAGACCCCATGCTGCACTTCTCTTTTTTGTCCTTTGACAACCCCCGTGCCCCTACTTCTGTGTCACTACACCATTTCACCTCACACTGTCATCAGAAGTGGATTTAGGTACCACCAGTGGTTAAAAGCACTTAGTGACAGCCCATAATAATAGGAGTGAGGAAAAGTAGGACCCACTGACAAGTCACCACCTCCACAAACTACATGGACATCCCACCACCTCTCTGTAGGTACAACCGGACAGGGCATCAAGATGCTCAACGTGATTATTACACGCTAACGCCTCTGTGACTTTGTTCGCTTTTGCTCAAGAGTGATTTAGTGTGTGTTCTTAAACACACAACCCAGGCACGTGAGGGTTCTATAGATTCCAATGTCAACATTTCTTTTGCGCTCTGTTGATTTTTGTATCCTTTGTAAACTAAGGCTGAACTGAAAAAAAACAACTTATTACAATTAACGTATTACTTTTCACCTGCTGCCTTTTCTTCAGTCTCTGTAGGTTTGACATGTGAAAAAAAATCTGATTGTAGTGACACTAGTCACTCAACACATTTTTGTCCAGTGAGCACCAGTGGAGTAGTGACTGAGGATGGTGCCCTGTAGCTGGGTATTGATTCAAATTTTCTAAATCGATTCGATTCAATTCATGATTTGCTTCGGTTTTTCGATTCAGTTTTTGTCATATCAATTATAGTTCGGTACCAACATTATTCTCAGAAGAATCAAAGCTAAAATTGAAACTTAATCCATTTGCTAATAAAAAATTCATTTTTTTACATTTATTTCCATCACAAAGGCAGACTCTAGTTTTAGATTTTAGTGCCATGTTGTTTTTAGATTTGTTTTACGTGCCAGTGTATTAACTCCCACGTAACCATGTAAATACGTAATCACCTGTGGTGCATGAGTTCACGTAAAGTTGTTGGGAAAAGAAGGAAAAAAAAGATCGATTTTTGGATTTATGAATCGATGTTGTCCTATTAACAAAAAAATCGATTAATCTATTTTTTAACCCAGCCCTAGTGCCCTGCTCAGAGCACGTCAGTGGTAACTTGGCAGCTTGTGGGTTCGAACTTAGAGGCTACAGGACCCAAGTCCGGTTCCTTGACCACTAGGGCACCACTGGCCCAGCTTGGTTGTACTGTTGAGATCTCTCCACAAAACTGCCATCCAAATCACATTGCACCGCATCAGCCCCTCATGAACCTTCCCGCCACTGTGACATTATTTTTGTTTCATTTAGAAATGTCAGGCTTCAAATGTGTCTGACAGGAACCTGAGTACTGTATCGTCTGGTAAGAATATTTATGAAAGTCTGTGAGAAATCTCAACACCAACTAACTGGAAACAGCAATAACACCATCAGCAGACTATTGTCTTCCTAACATGCTATAGTGATGCAACCCAGTGAAACCTGTCCCAGTAAAACCTTTTATGGTGGATGCACGCCTCTACAGTCGCAGCCATGACGCTCTCATAGTGAGGAGGGCACGGGAGTCAGGCTGTCTTTGTTCACAGTAACACTCCCTCCTCTCACAGGTGGGATTCCTCTGCACCTTGTTTACTTAGTGAAAACATTCTCGAGGTCACAGCTGAGAAAACATATCAAACAAGTACAAAAAAAGTGGGTGTCTTTGGGGCGTTTGACAGCATCGGATTTGCAGTGCAAACAGAATACGGTTTGAATGGGTTATCACGGTGTTCATTTTAGTTCCCTGACAGGCACAAGAATCAGTTCCCCGTGATGAACGCTCGTCATTTAATTCACTGCTAAAGTGACCTTATTTTGACTTCACATTTATATCGGCCTCCTGCGCTGGAGACAAAGCGTCACGTTGTTGAGATACCTGTGTAATCATGAGTGTCCCTGGTGCCTCCTGCCTTTTGACCCATGCAGTATTATCCTCTCCACTCCCTTTTTGCATTAACTAGAGTGTGTGGCGAGGAGAACTGCCAGCCTGGCCTTCATAGTAAAGGCAGTGCAGGGAGGTGAAAGGCATGACATAACCACCGAGTAAATCAGACTTTGGCAAGGACTTTCTTTACAGACATGCAACACCTACAGTATATGTTGTGAGACACATCATTTAGTATTCTCTTCACTGCTGTTGTGCATGACCGACCGAATGTGCTCATTCCTTGTGCTCTTTGGCCCCAACAAAGCAATAACATAGATACAGTGTAGATGCTGTTCAGGGCGGTGCCCTCGTCAGAGAGCTGTGGCATTGTTTGGCACAGGCAAGTGAGCTGGGGTCTGCTTAGTCATAGTTAGAACCCCTGATGCTGCGCCTCTAGCTGTACAGCAGGAGTTTGACAGAGTTATTGAAAGAGTTGGAGGAAAACAGCACTGTGGACGTGCGACATGGCACCACCGCATAATGGTGCCATTGTAAGAGTGAGGCAGTAAAGTGGAACGTTATTGGTCCACGGTGTGTGGTAGGGCCAATTTAACTGTGTCATTCAGGCATTCACGACACAAATGCATTTGTCATTTAGCAACAAGGAACATCTGCTTGAAAGCACTGCAGTTCTCAGAATAACCAAACACAACTTTCACCTGTTTTGTCTTGGACTACTTGTTTTTAGAATTATTTTCTTATGGAATAAATCGTCACTGATGGCCTAGTGGTTAAGGAACCGGACTCGGTACCGGGGTGTTCCAAGTTCAAATCCACCAACTGCCAGGTTACCACTGAGGTCCACTGAGCATGGCGCCGTCCCCACTCACTGCTCCCCGGGCGCTCAAAGCTGTTCACTGTTCACTTTGGTGATGGGTTAAATTCAGATGAAACATTTTGTTGTGTGCTGTGGTGTGAATCACAATGTCACAATGACAATTAGATTGCTTTACTTCCTTTATGACTGTAATTGGTGCAACGGCAGGGTTTGCCTCCTATGCAAGATGGAATCCTAGTTAGGACGGTTGGCTTCCAGTGGGCTAACCACCTGAGGGAACATTCATAACGGTTTAGTATGATGGAGTGATATTTGGGTAATGTTTGTAGAGACTGGCTCCCTCTATGACCTGGTAACAGATGAGTGAACAAAAATGAATGAAGTTATTTTGTGAGAAGTGGGGGCACAGTGTTTATGATTATCAGGTAGCAAGTTTTGCAGCATCAATCTCTGACCCAAATTAGCTTTCGGTAGCGGTGCCCATTATCAGATACCATGGAAGTAATTAGTAAACGTCTCCTTCATTTGTAAGTCATAATCTTAATTACAAATTTAATCTGTGTCCAATCAAGCAACACCTGTAAAAAATGTTGAAGGGAATCAGACTAATCGCTTTCCTGCTGCTTATGGAACAGAGATGATTCTCCTAATATGCAGCTCTGCAGTCACACACCAGTGGCCAAATAGATTTGGTGAGAATCTTACCTTGTAATTACAGTTGTCAATGAACCTATGTGAAAAGCATTTTTTTTTTTGCAAACTTTTGGTCAATGTCTCCTGTCCCCTAATCCCAGATTTTTACATTGTTTCACATCATCCTCCATCTATCACCATGAGCCACCACCAGTTGTTCTCATTAACAATCATTAACACACATTTGAGCGGTAAAGTTGACAGCTTGTCGTAAACTGTTGTCTTTGTAATAAAAAATGACAGTCGTGCACATGCCTTTGATTGATTAGCATTCGCAATTACTGTCCGGGCCGCGGGGCTGCATGAGAAACAGCTTTGCTTCAGCTCCTCTTCGCTACTCTCTTTGACATTTTAATCTAGCGGCAGATAAATGGGACAGTGGTGGAGTGGAGAATATTCAGCCATCAATTCTTTTCTTGATGAATCAAACGCCTCTGTTTTAGTGGCAGGTTTACCGTATACGTTATCTGACTCTGCCAGTTTGTGTGTGCATGGGTAAGAGGCAGTGAATGAGTGATGTGTACAGTTTACATATAGAAAGAGCCAGAATGAGTGATTGTATGACTGAGTTCTTGTGTTAGTATGTGAGTGTGTGTGTGAGTGTGTGCATGCTTTCTTTATCTCCGTGTGTGTTGGAATTCCTGACAGAGATAGGACACCCACAGCGGCGTCTTCACTCTGTAAACAGGCTCATCAGACGTCTCCTCAGCCTCACTTCCATTAAAGTCATCACCAAGACCTGGTCACATATTTGTTTGTGACTCCAGAGAGCCCCATATTTTCTCAGAGGTGCCCACTGATAAAAAGCCCAAAAGAAAAAAAGAATGGAGAAGTGCTCCTGGGCCCCGCTGATTTACAGCTGGACTTTAATTGGGTTGTAAAATCAAATCCAGAGTTGTTTCAGGAATGCCAAAATGTGATTCCTTGGCTTGTTTACAGGAGGAGCCCAGCAGTCAAGGACACAGACAGATAGTTAGTGAGAGAACATAAGATACATAAGATGGAGGAGGCATGGTGATAGTGGAAAAGCAAGAAGATAAAAGGCTTGTTAAAAAAGAATGGAGACAGATGGAGAAAGTGGGAGCAGGAAGGAGGCATTTAAACCAAGTTTGGGCCATCATTTATGGACCCGCTCTGCACTGTTTCATTCTGATTAAAACCTCCTGTGATTTATCTTAGCCATTATGCCTTACCGCAGGATGACCAAAGGTTCTGATGTGTGAAACCCACACAAAGAGCCATCCAGCAGCGCGCGGCCACTGTGCAAACTCAGCTGCAGAAACGCATACGCACCGAGCAAAACAGACTCACAGTTGGCTTCAAGGACCGATGTTGAAGTTGGAATTAACAGCCTAGAAAAGAAGGTTTACTACCCAAACGCTTTGGGCCTTTAACACATCCACAAACATAAACAGTGCATATTTTCCCCCTGCGTTGTGAAAATAAATGACGATGTGAGGCAGACTTTTTCCAGCAGTGTTCACCAAAGCCCCGCTCAGAGGCTGGAGCAGGCCATGGAAGACGAGAGGATTTAAGGGTTTTTATCGGCGACGAGGGGCTAATTTGCACACGATTAAGAAAAACACAGGGTGTAAAGTCTGCAAGAGGCACAACAGGTTTGGAGAAGTGTCTAGGAGCTGAGGAGGTGGACATGAAGTCAACCAAATAAGGTTCTGGGAGACTTAAAGCAACATCTAGAGCAGGAACCTTTTCTTCACAAACAGAACAAGTACAGTATCCCTACGTCCATTATCATTTACTGGGTCACAGGGGCAACAGTCTACACCACAATCACATTGCACCGCACTGTACCTTCCTGCAGGTGATGAGCCCACTGGAAGTCAACTGCCTGAACCGGGATTCGAACTTGCACAGGAGGTGAACCCTGGAGTTTCATACCAAAGACATTGCTGCTGGGCTGACATGGATGCCTAAAAGTATTATATGAGTAATATTATTTGTCATTTATGCATTTAGCTCACACTTGTAGGGGAGCATAGGACTCCCTGCTGTTCCATAATATTGATATTACAATATTAAGCTTAAAAAAACATATCTTTATGAAATAATTGCTGCAGTACAGAAAATACTTATTTTCTAATTTTGAATTCTCCTGCTGAGCTCCCATTCCACAGAAAAGATAAAACGGTTATTCCAGTGAACATTTACATCAGTCTATTGTTTCATTGTTTTATGACCAAGGATTCATGACTCCACAGAAGAGCAATTACTGGGTAATAAGGTATAAAGTTTAATAATTCTAAAAAGACCTCAACTGTGATTCATACACACCGACCTAGAATACTTCTCATTTTAGTATTAAAGTCTGTGTCTAGTTTTGTTCTCCTGTCACTCAATTCATTCGGTAGTTTTACATTAGCTCAATAGACTTGCCACCAGTAAGTGAAACAGACAAAAATATATAAAAAATTGGAAAAAAAAACCCTTCTCATTGAGCAATGTCAAAATCTAAAGCATAAGTCCAGTTCAAGCTAACTTCTAATGTCCTGGTGTCAATTAATCTGTAATTGTGAGCCTAATCTACTGTACAAGGCTAATCTCTACGATGTTCGGAAATCCAGTATAAAAGGAGAACTGAACCCAAATGAAGCTTTAGAGTAAAACTAGGCCAACCATATGGTCAATGTCTGTGGAGATACAGCGCCAACAGCAGAGGCGGCCTGAGCCGACACTGAGGCGGGATGATGTGCTACAAAATAGTTTACATGAGAAGCATGGTGTTTCATTTAAGCAGATAAGCTCGGTTCAGAGGTCTATGCTTTGGGGCTCAGCCTCCCTTTGCTGTCAGTACAAAAGGAGCTCAGAGGCGCGGAGTAAAGACGGGGAGGGTGAGGAGAAAAGGGGGCAAGACAGACTCTAATTAGCTATGCAAATCCCATGCTCTGCTGGATTGAGTTTTGAAAATGAAATTGCTCCTTTGGATCTCCTCAGCTTTTACTAATCTCTGCCAATGTGACCAGTTAAGCACGTGATGGTGTGGGGGCTTGACAATGTAGGTTCCTTATTAGAATCGCTCCTTGTGAAAGTGACTACAAGGCCCTGGTGAGCAGTTGTGCCGCACACCTCCGGCACGCACAAAATCCATGCAATCCCCTTAATATAACTCCATACATCTAGACATGAAGCTGGGACATGGATGTCCACGGAAGCCTTTTTCTGATTCACCATTTTGTTTGACTAAGACACCTCGCTTATTGTACACCTCACTCACATTTTTTCTGTTAACTCATACGAGCACTAGATTGAGTTTCTCTTCCTTTCAGCTTCTGCTCAAAGTCGTAATAGGCTGCACCTAAGAGCTGTTCCCTTTGGCCAAGAAAGTATTTAGCTCAAACACTGTGGCTGAAATAATACCACAGCCTTGTGGTGGGTTTTTACTGTCCTTTGGGGCCAGGGGTTAGAATTCCCTGTGCTTAGAGAGCCAAATTGTGGGCATACATTAATAAAAGCAGGTCAACTCTACTTCCTTTCCTCTTCATGTCCTAGACTTTATTTTAAAAAAATCCATCTGAGAAGCAGGCCTCATGTTGTAATAAGGAAATAACCTGAATTCAGATGTGAGTCCTAACCCTCCAGGGTACCAAACCAAGAGTCAGGGTTCAATTGGACAAATGTTTGACGAGAACATTTGTCTAGACCAGTGGTTCTTAACCTTGTTGGAGCTACCAAACCCCACGAGTTTCATGTTCGCATTCACCGAACCCTACTTTAGTAGGGTGAGTCGATGTGTCTTGACCTCTGCGGCAGAGGCTCCACCGAACCCCTGAGACCGACCCACCGAACCCCTAGGGTTTGATCAAACCCAGGTTAAGAACCACTGGTCTAAATAGTTGATTTGGAATCAGAAAAACAAAAAAAGAAAGAAGAAGAGGGAATAGAAGGACCTTTGCGTTCGACATTGATGAGTTCTAGCTGTGCCTGACACCAGGCAGCCCTGCTGCACCGCCTTCAGGTTGTTTTAGTCAGAACTGACATAAGAGGTTGCCATGTTGCAGCATCTAGAGATGTTCCATCTGTTTGCACCACTGCACCTCTCACCAGTAATAAAGATTGATTATGGCAGAATACACACCATTATACAGCCGAAGGGAGGGAATGTAAACAGGAGACAAACAGAAAATGCATCCATCGTCAAATATGGCTCATTTGAAATGTAAAATGATAAAAATTGAAAACAATCCTTAAAAATGTTCACCTCTCACTCAGCTTTGTTTATCTAGAGTAAAAAAAAACATGGCACAAGAAACTCAACATGTTAGTTTTATCAAATATGTTTTGTTTTTTTTTCACCCTCCAACACAGTGTTGTTTGTTTGTTTTTAAGGAAAGGAAGAAAGGAAAGCACCTCTCCATCCTGAACTGGTCAAAAATGACCACTGTGGCTGTTGGTATTTGTTCCAACAAACCAAGGACACATAGTTTGACCAATCAGCTGTCTGATGACTGAGATCAGCCTTTGTGGAACAGTCGTGGGATGCCTGATTTAACCCAGGCAGATCTTAGCGACCGGGGAGCATTGAGTTGGGACGGTGCCATGCTCAGTGGACCTCAGTCCTAACCTGACAGTTGGTGTGTTTGAACCCGAAACCCTTCAGACCAGTTTCCGGGTTCCTGAAACACTAAGCCACCACTGCCCCGTAGCCTTAAAGTTCTATCTATCTGGGTTCCATAGAGCAGTGGTCCCCAACCACCGGGCCGTGGGGCGATTGGTACCGGGCCGCAGAGAGAGGATGCTCAGCTTAACACAATTTATGTTTTATTTATTATTAGACGCTAAAAGTGTTTTGATAAAGGACCAGATCCAGGAGTGTCCAGGAGATGTACAAAAAATACCACTTTTATGCTGGACGTTTCATTTTCATTAGTGGTATTTATCAGCTACACCTCAAAGACCGGTCCGCGAAAAAATTGCTAGACGTTTGACCGATCCGTGGCACAAATAGTGTTGGGGAACGCTGAGATAGAGGATGTAATGTACACAGAGGCACATTATTCACATTCACAGCCCGTTTTCCTACTTAAGTCTGTGTGTCACAACATGCGTAACATTATCATCAGTCTTGTTGTGAGAGAGCTGTTATAATTTAATCTTAGAGCATTATAAATGCAGCTTATCAAACTGCATTATAATTTAGCAACCAGTGCTTTCTATCTTCATATAAGCAGTATTATAATAAACCGTACAAACGAGCGAGCCGCGCAATGCGTTGAATATAAAGCAGTACAGGCTGATGAGATGCTCACGTGCATGAGGAGAGCGGGGGATACAGTACTGTCCTGAAATGAAATCCTTACCCTTCCTTTGCCCTCCTAAGTGAGTGCACGTCTGCTCATGGTTTCAAAGGCAAGATGATAAATCAGTTGTAATGACTGTGGCAGCTGAGGACTGTGCATGTGGGTTTATACGTGTCTACTCTAAGTGTATCTTTCAGAAGTGCAAAGGTTGCACTTGTGAGCGGAGGTGCGTGTGTCCGTCCAGGCTCAGCCTGGGTGTGGTGTCTGGGAGCTCCAGGCTAGACAAGGATTCACTCTGTCTGCCTGCAGCTTATCACTGGACTGGTTGTCACCTAATGAGATATGAGCAACCCTGCATTTAAAAAAAAACATACATACAAAGCATAGCGACTGAAGGCTAACCAGTAATTTGTCCAGACAGCTTTGAAGTTTGTCCATAACAATGTTTTAGTGTTTCGTGTCTCACACAGTTCCCTTGTTGAGTAATGTCAAAGATGCAATTAGTAAAAAAAAAAAACCCTCACAGACAGACATATTTTGACAATGTCTGCAGGTCATTGGTTGTTTGAAGCCTTTAATTAAGGATTAAAGATTAAATAAAATTTATTTTTTTGTCATTGTGACATTGTGATTCACTCCACTGCACACAACGAAATTTGACCTCTGCATTTAACTCATCACCAGAGAGAACTGTCGGCAGCTTTGAGCGCCCGGGGCGCTGTGTGTGGGGACGATACCATGGTCAGGGGACTTAGCTGCAACTTGGTGAACTGGGGGCCACCAACTGCCCCCTTGCACCTTGCTATCTACTACAATTCAGTATTTTCTTGAACTTATTTTTCATGATAAATAATTTGAACTGACAAATTGACTGATAAATGACCTCCTCACTGTCCCGACCTGTCTCCTGACCATTTTGGTCATATACTCTTTATTTCATGGGAAGCTTTAGTGAGTTGTTGAATTATGTGAACATTCTAAATACATGTCTTATTTGCCGTTGCGCTAAAGCGCAGCAAAACAACAAGACCTTTAAATTGAACCTGACTTTATCTTCACATAATAATTTGAAAGGTTTACAGGACAGTTGTGAGACCAGCCATGATGGATGGATTAGAGACACTAGGAATAGGTAGAAGACAGGAGACAGAGNNNNATCAATAGTTTAATTGATTTTATTTACAAGGCCATTCTCGGTGCAATGCTGAGGTTCTCTTTAGGAAAGACAAGGATGGACAGGATCAGGAATGAGGTGATTAGAGGGACAACACAGACAGGAAGGTTTTGAGAAAAAGTTAGAGAAGACAGATTGAGATGGTTTGGACATGTTCAGAAGAGGGACAGAGCATACATTGGTGGCAGAATGATCCTAGAGATGGAGCTACCAGGTAGGAGAGAAGAGGAGATTGATGGATGCAGTGAGGGAGGACATGGAAGTAGTCAGAGTTGAGGATACAGAAAAAAGGGGGAAATGGACATTTTAGACTGTGTGTGGTAACCCCTGACACTAATGGATGAGCCAAAAGGAAAAGAAAGAAGAAAATAAAAAAATGGTTGTTGAAATAGTTCTTTATATCATTTATATGATAATGTTAATCCTTCTTTCTAAGTCGTGAAAGTAAGCCGCACTATGGTCTTAAGTTTTGGGATTTCCTAACCCTAGGTCACCAGGTCCGTACAGATTGACTTAAAAAATTAGTTATTTCCTATTATCAGCTAAAGCACCAATTATTACATTCCAGATAATTATCAACAAATGTTATATTTTTGGTTGGTTTGGTTAATTGGTTAATTACTATTATTTTCCATCCTCTACTTTTCTTGATACTCCTGGGCAACAAGTAGCAGCTGCGATCTGTCCTGTTGACATTACTCATAATGTCCAGCCATTTCAAAGACAGCACCCAGGACTATAATGGTATGATGCCATGAGTCCAGAGCTACAGTGACAATAGGACAGTCCTCATTCACAGGACTGTCTTCATTAACCCCTAAATCTCCCCCGTATTCATCTCTACATTCCTTTACAGACTGTGTCAACAGGGCAGGGCTAAATGTGGTGCGTTGGATGCCAGCAGGTAAACACAGGCTTAGAGGAATGTTAGCTGTGCCCCCCAAAAGAGGATCTAATGAAGGTCCAAGCAGGGTAAATGCTGCAGAATGTGTGTGGATTACTAGATGGCGCTGAGGGGCATACTTTCCAAAGACGTGGTGTCTAATAGCGCAACGTCGCCAACTGCACTGATACAGTTGATGCAAAAAGCCGCCCAGACCTGGTGATGTTGCTTGAATAAATGGAAAACATGCATGTGTGTGTGTGTGTGTGTGTGTGTGTGTGTTTGGGAAGCTAATGTTTTTCCAGGCTGCCTAATGCTGCCACGGTCCTGTCTGGTGATGTCTGACTAAAACTGTGATGTAATGACAACAGACATTACCTTTGATGGACAAGGTGGAATGGAAGCTCTGGCATGAAAAAACAAACTCGCCGTCTCTCACGCACGGTGGGAGTCCTGATGAAATAAATAGCTCTGTCACGCCAAATGATGCAGTGACATCACTTTTTTTTTTTTTTTTTTCTAAATTAACATCTATTAGCTCAACGTTGGTGTTATTATTGAAAATTGTTGGTAGATCAGTCAGCCGTGCCCACCCATCAACATCATTAATCAAGACTAGAAAAATCAAGCCTCCTAGAGGCTTTAAAAAAAAAAAAAACGTCATCCAAACAGACTCTGACACAAAGTCCAGGATTTCTCAGGTGTTAGGGGAGTCGTGACTTCACACCACGTCTGTTTGAACACAATGAGGACTTTGAGAGGTAGCGGGTGAGAACAGTCAGCAAAACAAGCTCAGTGCCATACATCAACAAAAAGGCCTCATTCTAAATCATATGGAAAGGGGAGATGAGAGCCAAGGCAGTTTGCAAGCAGCTGAATCCAGTTAACGGCTGGAAAGAATTAGTGAAATTTTTTAACAGGAGGGGGAGAGAGGACTGGACGGGACAGCGATGTCTGACAATTAGGAGGCGAGTAAGTGTGATGACAGCTGATGGGTTAATACATATTCAGAGGAATAATATCCTTCCTCACAGACTCTGTGTCAAACTGAAATCCCTGTTTGTCTCTGTTTTTTTTTTTTTTTTTCAGTTTGGCGAGCGTGGAAACAAGCGGTTGTTTGTGTGCAGGCCGTAATCTGTCAGCTTTACCTTATTAAAACGTCATTGACTTTTAAACTGCATATTTATTCGGTGTTAAGCAGTGCCTGATGGCAGAGCTCACATGCAGTTTCACTCTGGCAGGCAGGCTGAGTCAGACAGCCTGTGTCAGCCGCAGATAAGCTTTATTACACAATGTATGCACGGGCTCTTTTTGATGGATGCGTCTCCGTTATTATCATGTTCTGGGAAGGTAATGTATTCTGGGCCCCCGTAAAAGAACGGTTCTAAATTAGTTGTGTCAAACTGTGGCGGCAGAGGTGTCGGCCTTATCTCACCTATCAGTACATCGAAATGAGGTTGCGTTGACATTGCTGGGGAGTGTGGGTGTTGGGGTTCAGGGTTGATGCGGAAACATGAAACCAACCAAATCAGGGTTCTTTTTCTGAGTCATCCAGATTTATGGTATTTATCTATAGTGTTTCTTCATCCATTCATCTTAATCCGTTACTGGGTCACAGGGACAGCAGTCTCCATGACTGCCACCCAAATCACATTACAACATTCTTTGAGCCTTCCTGTGGGTGGAAGTTATTTGGAGCGGGACAGTGCTGGGCTGAGTGGACCTCAGTGGCAACCTGGCAGCTTGTGGATTTGGACCTGAAGCCTTTTGGACCCAAGTTCACTTTTTAACCACTAGGCCAGGGGTGGGCAAACTAAGGCCCGGGGGCCAGATGTGTATAAGAGACAGATGTGTGTGTGTGTGTGTGTGTGTGTGTGTTTGGGAAGCTAATGTTTTTCCAGGCTGCCTAATGCTGCCACGGTCCTGTCTGGTGATGTCTGACTAAAACTGTGATGTAATGACAACAGACATTACCTTTGATGGACAAGGTGGAATGGAAGCTCTGGCATGAAAAAACAAACTCTCCGTCTCTCACGCACGGTGGGAGTCCTGATGAAATAAATAGCTCTGTCACGCCAAATGATGCAGTGACATCACTTTTTTTTTTTTTTTTTTTCTAAATGACAGTGCTGGGCTCAGGGTACCTCAGTGGCAACCTGGCAGCTTGTGGATTTGGACCTGAAGCCTTTTAATTAATTAATTAATTAATTCCTTTTTTTGTCATTGTGACGTTGTGACACACACCACAGCGCACAACAAAATTTGGCCTCTGCATTTAACCCATCATCAAAGTGAGCAGTAGGCAGCTAATGAGCACCCAGGGAGCAGTGCGTAGGGATGATACCATGCCCAGGGCATCTCAGCGGTAACTTGGCGGTAGGGGGATTCGAACCGGGCCCCAAGTCCGCTTCCTTAACCACTAGACCACTGCCCTTGGTCCCAAGTCCACTTTTTTAACCACTAGGCCACCCCTGCCGTGTTTATTGGGGCAGTTGGTGGCCCTAATGGTTAAGGAAGCGAAATTGCCCTACCGCCAAGTTACCACTGAGGTCCACTGAGCATGGCATTGTCCCCTCTCATGGCTCCCAGGGTGCTCAAAGTTGCCCACTGTTCACTTTGGTGATGGGTTAAATACAGAGGTCACAGTACATTGTGTGCAGTGGTGTGAATCACATGTCACAAGTATATGCTCTAATTTTAATCAATCAATTTCAACTCAATTTTTGCAAGAGTTTCCCTTTTATCCATTCTTTTAAAATCCCCATCTGGATTGCAGTACTCATACCGGCCACCGAGGCTTGGCATTTCTTTCCAGGTGTTCCCTGATGATTTAACCAAGCTCTGTCCAGTTCTTATATAGAGCCTATGGCTGTAAGGCATTAGCTCTAAGGAGTAAAACAAACAGTGGACACACTGCTGCCTCGTCAGGTTACTCCTGTGTGAAATCTGAGGGGGTAATTGCTCACCTGAAAAGATAAATACACCCCTGATGTCTTTTTAAACCAACTAAATCATACAAATAATTAGTGTTTCCTTGGCGGGAGTTCTGATCCCACTAGTGCATCTGCGTTCTTCTTCCTCCCCATTAAACACAGGGGGGAGTTGACACAACCTTGGCCAGGCTCGCATTTTATCGCCGTCCGTCATCCAGAAAGTAGTAAAGGTTATATGAAAGGTACTGTTACAGCCTCATCTTTTATTCTCATTTCCCCTTTTTTGGCGGTTCAGAGGAATCTATCATTCTCCAGTCGGATAAAGGCTGGGCTGTGAGGTGTGGGCCTGGAATGTGACACTTTGAACAGTGTGAGAGCTGAAAGAAAACCGAGGAAAGCATGGCACCTACACACATGTACGCAACACATTGACACTGCACCTCTGTCCCGTCAGGGTGTAGAGGGGAACACCCCCGGGAGACATCCACATACCTAACTGTTAGCCCAGATGTGGCTCAGTTTCGACCGTCAGAGTGGTCACATCTGTCTGGGCTCAGGGTTCAGCGTCTGTGTGTGTGTGTGTGTGTGTGTGTGGGTGTCTCCGTGAGCATAAATGTGTTCCTGTGTGTGTGTGGCGGTGTGTAGGCTATTTGTCTGCATCTTCGCCGGTGCTGATGGATTTGAGTTAATGTTCTGCAGCTCAGGGACTCTCATCCGTAATAGCTTTAGCAGTTTCACCCAGAAAACAGGTCCACCTGACTGGAGCGGAGTCGTTACAATCCCAACTGTTGAGCAACATTTATGGCTTCACTCTGCAGTGATTAACTTTAAGTGACTTTGTTGTAAAGATAGAATTTTAAGAGCAGGTGCCACAGTTAAAGGCTGCTCCAGCGCCACATAAAATGTAAAAGAATGGGACCAGACGCGGATCAACTATTCTTTTTCGACTGATCCACAGTTTTCACATCGACCGCAAGCATCTTCAGCCATAACTCACTGTAAAAACCTTGGGGAGAAACACACTTTTAGTTTTGCCTCGTCAATGTCGCTGCAAGTTGATTTCATAAGAATAAAATATAGCAGCATCTGTCGGTGCCTCCTTAACTGGACTATGAGCGAGACTTTGGGTTTCACAAGTTGTTTACCAGAAGGGTTGTTACACTTTTTGCCAGTAGATATCCACCGAAAAAAACTTGTTCAATATTCATTTAAGGGCTTGTGAGGAACAAGAAATGTGTTTTGTGGATGTAATAAGGTCTCATAGTGTTAGACATTACCCAGGTATAATGTAGATGAAAACTCAAAATTGTCCTCCTGCTGGTAATCTATAAATGTGCAGTTTCTTAGATGTAATGTCATGCAGTCTGTGCTTCATCAGCACACATTGTCATTATTTGACCGAGTTATTAGTCTGTCTGTTTCCTGGCAGATGTGAAACTAGCTTCTTGTTCACCCTCTGTACTCAAGTAAGCCTTTCAATTTAAATGTCAATCCACAGTCATGCGCGTTCTGCAGCTGTAGCATGAGACGAGAGTGTGCAGAGGCGGCTCAACACTACGATTCAACCTGTTCTTTGGTGAATTAGACCTTGTGCTAAAGGGTGAATTAACGGTAATGTCTGCCTGTTTAAGAGGGAGCAATTACACTGTCTTCATACCCAGCATAACTGAAGGATCGGAAGAACTGTGAGCGTCGGTGCATTAGTATCATTCTGGCAGAAAATTACTATAAACAATAATTTTACAGCAACGACGGCGGCAAACAGGTTAGAAAAGGATGGACAGTATCAGCCAGGGTGCAAACCTGGGCCAGTGTCGTGATTATGAACTGGCGTGGTATCATTCACACTTTGACTGTCTTTATTGTGACATCGCAGAAATTTAATTAGACCTCAGAAGTGTCGGAAGGGAAATAAGTCAACAACTAACAGAAGGTTGTGTTTATTTCATCAGGCTCCACCAGGTTGACAGGTGCCATTAACAAAATAGTCTTTAAAGTGTTTTCTAACTGATTAAAAAATAAGGTGATAATGACAGGATAGGAGGAGAGGTTAGCTCAGCATCAACATTATGGAGGAAACAGAAGAAGTCTGTGTGGGACGACAATTTAATTAAATCTATGCCAAGTGGTGTTCTTATCAAATATTGTGCATACATATTGGGATGACCTACACTGACTTGCCTGATTAATAATACATATATATGTAAATATATAATATATATATATATAAATATATATATAATCTATAATAATAATCTATAATCTATCTATCTATCTATCTATCTATCTATCTATCTATCTATCTATCTATCTATCTATCTATCTATCTATAGTAATTCATTCATTCCTCTTCATCCTCTTATCTGTTACCTGGTGTCAGGGGCAGCAGTCTCCACAGCTGCACCCAAATCACACTGCTCCATACTGTCAGCCTTCCTGTGGCTGGAAATTATATGGCTTAGAGGCAACCTGGCAGCTGGTGGAGTCAAACTCAGGTCTGCTTTGTTGATCTTGGTAATTAATTTTAAATAAATTCTGTATGTCTTTGTAGATGTCGGGTGTATGAACCTACAGCAGTGTTCCCCGACACTATTTGCGCCATGGACCGGTCAAACGTCTAGAAATTTTTACGAGGACCGGTCTTTGAGGTGTAGCTGATAAATACCACTAATGAAAATTAAACGTCCAGCGAAAAAGTGCTATTTTTTGGACATCGCCTGGACACTCAAACACGAGGGGATCTGGTCCTTTATCAAAACACTTTTTAACGTCTAATAATAAATAAAACATAAGTTGTGTCAGGCTGAGCGTCATCTCTTCGCGGCCCGGTATCAATTGCCCCACGGACCAGCACCGGTCCACGACCCGGTGGTTGGGGACCACCGACCAACAGTATGGGTGATGCTTGTATTCCTGAAATTATTGGAATGTTTGTAAAGATCTGACCGGTTATCGTTATGATTATAAAACAATTTAAAATATGCAACTGAGCCCACCTCAGGTGAGTATGAAGGTGTTTCGCCCTCTCATCAAAGCGACAAGAACTGATGAAGAATTGATTAACATTTATGTATTAGGCAGATGCTTTCATCTAAAGTGACCTACAAGAGGATGATTAACTATCAGGTTGCATAAAGGAACTCAGAGCTAGAGGAGATCGAGGAGGTTTATGAGTAGAGGAGGACAGGGGATTCCTAGGATAGGAGGTTCTCCCTGAAGAGTTGGGTCTTCAAGTTTCTTGTAGACAGGGAGGGACGCCGCTGTTTTGTTGGTATCTTAGTATCTCTTCAAACTCACTGGAGGTGAGTCCAGTTGCCGAATCTAAATGGTTTTTCAAATTAAACTCCATCTAAAATGTGATTACATAGTGTGGAGGTTAGTGTACCTCTGTTGGAAACAGAAAACACAGCGTCCTGGGTTTGATTCCATGATGAACCGCAAGCTTGGCAATGTTAGTTGCTTTGGATAATAGTGTCTCCTGAATTCATAAATATAATGTAATGTATAAAGATGTACATTGACATGATTGAATTCACAGATATCAGTTTAACCGAAGAGTTAAGTTGTTTGTTGTTTTATATAATCTAATAATAGCCAGTGATATTAAAGTTATTAGTGAACCCACTTATTCATAAGGGAATGAACTGCTGTTCTACGTTGCTTTATGATCACGGATTTAAACCCCAACAGACGGTCTGTTGCATACCCTGTCATACCACATGTTATCATGACCTATTCATGACAGTGAGAAGCAGACTGTTTGTAGGGTCCTGCCTCAGTGCACCTGAGCCAAAAAAAAAAAAAAAACCTGACAGTTATAATGTGTTGAATTCATATCACGGCACACCTCGTACACGCTCATGGAAAAGATGGAATGTCTGTCAGCTCAAATGTGAGTAGGTCAATCCTTTTCCAGTCATTTCAACGTCCATTTGTCATTAGCAATGGAGCCTTCACCCAAGGTAGAGCAATATCCGCCACATCCAGCACCACCGTTTTATATATCACTGAATCTCTGCTCATATACCCTTCAGGGAGGTCATTAATGGGACGGAGGGTGGGCGAGGATCTCTAAAAACAGCCTCTCCCCCATACATCACGCTGTACACTGTCAGATTTACTGATTCTGACGTCCACGCCTCTGTTTTGACTAAAAATTATTCCAACTTCCGCAGTCATCATACACACTGAGGGCCTTGTTTGTCTTGGAAAGCATTTTGAGTCTCACATGTCCATCACTGCAGGAACCGGGGTGAGTCAAACCTTGCCGTGGGTTGAAGACCGTACAGTCACAAGCTGGTTCATGAACAGAGGTGCTGATTTATGGCCTTAGAAAAAAAAATAGAAGCGAGAGAAGCCGTACACTAGAGTCTGCACAACACTGAGTTGCCAGACTGTGATGTATGCAGTACCTGCACAGTGTCACATACTGAAAAATTGCTCCTAATGAGTGTGATTGCAATGATATCATCAAATAAGTGCTCTACGTCCTGTAAGTCCCAGTTGTGGCTCCGCAAACCAGCTATAAAACCACAACATCGGGGCTAGAGTTAATACAATTTCCACATTGTCCTCAATACTGACGTTTGTCAGGTATTTTACGTTGAAACATGGCCACCTGCCAAGACAAAGACTGCTGCTGCTGCTGCTGCTACAGTCTTTGTCGACTGTACAACATCAAACTAGACTATTTAACAGAACATAAGCACGGTACAGAACAGCAGCAGCAGCAGTACCAGGCAGAAAAAACACCTGATTCAACAAATCATGGCTCTAATTGATTCTGCTGGTTCTCCATCACTGTTTTCTGACTCTGACCCCTAAAATCCCACACAAATTCAGGCTCAGTCAGTGATGTGGTTGATTCAAATTTTGTGATGATGTTGCCCAGTGGTTTCTAGAACAACCAAACCGCCTCGCTGTCGTCCATGAACATATGAGTAGATAGTTATCTCCAGGAAATGGCAGATCAGACTCCCACATATTGCTTTATAATGAACCCTGCGCTCGTCTGTCCAACCAGGCTCTAATGGGCTCATGTGTGACACATCATCTGTGCTGGACACTCCGATGCCAATATCAATCCTTTATCACCCAGGACCATCTCCACAGTTTTGGCCATAAAGAGTGGTCAGAAGGTTGCAGGCGTTGCATTTGTTTTTGAACGCTGTGTCTCTTTTTATGCAATGATGATATAGTCTCCTGCTGCAGACTGTGTGTGGTTCTATGTACAGTACATTAAGTCTAACAACCAAAAAGTTGGAAGTAACACAGATTTTTTTTCTTGTGCATTATTTTTTTATTATTTATTTTTATTTTTAGAACTTCATTAATCCCTCGAGAGTATCTTTAAGGGTTACTGGGCGGTAAGGGGATTCAAACCGGGGGCCTTGCAGACACATATCTGTTTCCGTAACCACTAGGCACCAACTGACTTTTTACAACTCCCCTTTTTTGACGCTTTTCCACAAGCATTCACTGGCACAGATACGGCTTGAGCTCTTGTTGATTTTCAGTCGACCAACCTCTGTTCACAAAACTGAAAGTACGATTGTTGAACTGCACAACCAGAGCATGCTGTACAGTTCACATGAGGCAGTACGGTTTTATTTTACAAAATTCTAAAAAAAAAAATTAGTTTCACATACACAGATCCAACCTCTGTTACCACAACAACACACCGATGGTTAAAAAGTTGTTTTTTTTTCAGCCCCAGTGTATAGTATATTAAGGATATTCAAACTGTTGCTTATGAATACTCAGTGTCCGACAGGAAAAACCCCGTCTCTGCAGCTGCAGGGTAAAATTTTCCGTGCCATGCATTGGTGTTGACTTTCATGCTTGACTCAGAATCACCTTGACATTGGTTTCCTGTTGCTGAGCACATTTGGAGATGAATCTGGACACTTGCTCTGTGTCTGCAGTACAACAGAGCGAGCCATATGTATCATTAACCTCTCTGTACCCACAGCAGCTGGTGATTAAAGCTGATTACTGGCCTACAGTGACGGCCGCGCCGCGGGTATAAAAAGCTGACACTCTCTCAGAATGACGGATTTCACGTTGTGAAACAATAATGACAAGACATTTAATTTGAAAGCCTTTTATGAATATGGGATTAGGATAATAAAAAAAATAAGGAATTTTATATTGTCAAATCATGTTTGTCTGATTGTGAGGGCACATCAAATGAAACCACAGGTATCGTATTCCATCCGATCTCCGTCTGGGTGGTTCCATACTCAGTTCATGCTTTTATTTATTCCGATTTGTGAATTTCTTCTTTGTCTTTGTCCTGCTGCTAACTTTTTCTGACCAATGCCCTGGTACAAGGTTTAAAACTGGCCTTAAAAAATATATCACCACAAAGGTATTTCTTCAACATCTCCTAAATGACCTTGATCACTGTCAAACCCCTTATGTTACCTATGACATACAACTTACCCAAGTCTTGTTGATTGTTGGACCGCAGACTCTTCTCCCTCCTCCACCACCTCCTGTCTGGGTCAGAGTCAGCTGCATCCTGCTGCCTCACGGAGGAAGGAATGCGACACAATACACACTCTAAAAAAGGATGCTGTTCACTCATCCATGCATTTATCGTCAGGAATCACAGCTGGGGAGACAATCAAGCTTTTCTCACTTACAAAAAGAACTGATGCGACAAACTTTTACGAGTATTTGTCCCAGATTAGTCTTATGAGCAGACCAACAAATCTGAACTGTGCCCTTTATAGTGGCAAACATTAAATGATGAAGTACTGACACATGGAGAGCGTTGCGTGGCCATCTCCAGCCTATTTGTTGAAAAAGCCCGCACTTCAGATGAGCATTAATCTGATTAAGTGCACAATTTATTTGTGTTTCTGTGCTCAATAGAAACCCATCCTGTTCCACGCGCTGCTTGCCAGTGAAACTAAAGAGCTGGATGAATGGCCAACAGCTGTGTATATACTACGGGCTCTTGCAGTGAAAAAACACCAGGGATAAATCATTCTTCACGCTTGTTTACAAGTACAAGTGCAGTGACAATACAATTGCTGTGGTGTAGTCTATACTGTATATGTTCCCTCTAGCTCTGGTTTATACATTTTTTAGATGTTACTCTTTACTGCTTTGGGTGGCAGTGGTGGCCCGGTGGTTAAGAAAATGGACTTGGGTCTGCAGGGCTTCAGGTTCAAGTCCAACAGTTGCCAGGTTGTCCTTTAGAGCTCTGAGCATAGACGTCTTGACCCACATAAGGATGGAAAAGGAAAGCAAACTCCATGTCATTGTAACATTTTACCCATCACCAAAGTGAACAGTGGGCAGCTGTGAGCACCAGGGGAGCTGTGATCAAACAACTGAAGCAAGTTGACGTTGTGTCTAAACCAGACATGGGCAAACTAAGGCTCGGGGGCCACACGTGGCCCGTCGAGCTTTTAAATGCGGCCCTCCAACCATGTCCTTGTGACTTTTCGCTGCAATAACCGCATTTCCCGGAGATATGATGTCATAAAAGCTATTAGAAGTTCAGCATTGTAGGTTTTATAAATGGCTTTTGACATGCCTTTATTTTAGTTCAACAAACACTCCATTTTTGTGGTCTTGACTCCGCCCCCAAGTCCTATTTTGGGATGCATTGTGGCCCGCGAGTCAAAAAGTTTGCCCACCTCTGGTCTAAACTCTAAATGTTGTTATACTACATGACAACCTTCAGTGCCTCGTAACAACTGTACAACATCAAGTTAGAATAAGATGTCCACACAGCTGGTGATTGATGGTTGAAATTAAAAAGCTGGATTTTTATCACCTACAGATTTCAAACCCAGAAACGTGCAGCCATAACAATGGCAGTAAAGATGTCTTCCCCAGACTGACAGCTCCTGAGCCTCACTTCATAAACCTGTCTGTGGATTATGTGCAGAGCAGAGACACACAGTCTAAATAGTTGGCCACGTTGCAGCAACGGAAACTGTTCCTGTGAGATAGTATTCTAACTCTTAATGGTGCATTTGAGAGCCTAATGAACACGTCCATGCAGAGTTCATATATTTTTTTTTTATAAGGAACAACCATCAGACGCAGAGAGTCCCTTGGCTGTTTTTTCTCATTGTCGCTTTGGCAGATGATGTGTTTTCCCATGGCTAACCCTGAGAATTTATTCAAAATGCAACGCAAATGCATCATTGTGTTCAAGCGATAATAAACAGTTGTTGTGTTTGTACTTCCTCTAAACATAAAACCCCAAATCTGGCTCCAAGATTCCAAAAAGGCTGCGTCAGTGCAACCGTAGCACTGCAATTTGGATAAATGGCGGAGATGAAAGCAGAATTACGTTGTAACATTGCTGCACATTTTTCTAAAAGTGCCAACGTCTGGGTATGTAATTACACACAATAAATGCTGTTTTTTTTGTGTGTGTATGTGTATCACTGCATAAACATTAAAGCTGATGAAAAAAAAAATACATTGCACTGAGGCACACCCCAGATTTTTGATAGTCTCTGCTCTGACGCCACCGATCACAACAGTGCCATTAAACTAATCGATGGTCTATATCAGCAGTTCCTGACAGTTTTTGGCTGACACTGTGTCCTCTTAAAATGAAGCACCGTCTGAGGCACTTCCTCACATAAATTCATTTTACATCAGCAGTTAAACAAAGTCATTTACTTTTCTTTACTCATTGATTTTATGTGAACAACTTTGTACATTTATTCAAGACAAGTCCCAATTTTTCAGTTATTAAATAGTTAATTTGGCAAAGTTATGCCGCTCCTTTTTATTTATATATTTTCAGAAAAAGACACTGAAATTTACTCGTAGTTAATCAACTTAAGCTCAAAATGAACCAATGCAATATATAATTCATAATAAATGTATGCTTAGAGGAACAACACAGACTGGAAGGTTTGGAGAAAAGACTAGAAAAGACAGATTGAGATGGTTTGGACATGTTCAGAGGAGGGACAGTGGACACATTGGTAGGAGAATGATCCTAGAGATGGAGCTACCAGGTAGGAGACAAAGAGGATATTGATGGATGCAGTGAAGGAGTACATGGAGGTAGTTGGAGTCAGAGTAGGAGATACAGAGGACAGGGGGAGATGGAAAATGTTGACTCGCTGTCCCTGAAAAAGGGACAGGCTGAAAGGCGAAGAAGAAGATAATAGTAATGTGTACAAAGCGGATAAAAAAACAAAACCAAATGTGATTTTTCCAAAAATCAAATAACAAGAAGATAAAGTTACAATTAGTAGACAATTTATTCTACAGAACATGTTCATGTATGGAAATTAAACTAGCATACATATCAGAATTATCTCAACTTTCTCTGTAAAGTAAAACATTACACCCTTACTCTTCTAAAATAATTATATATGATTATTCAACTGTAAATGCAGCAGTTGCTATCAATGTGAGCTACTGTATGGCATTATCTATGCCACTCACTAAAATAAAAAAACACATGAAATGTTTCACTTTTTCTTTTAACTATATCTTATTTCAACCATTAACAGAATCACGGAGGGTTTGGATTCCTTTTTTATTTTGCAGCAGCAGGAGAGTGGAGCCATTTGACCTCTGTGAAGGAACGCCAGGGGTCTTTGAAAGGGGCGGAGGAGTTGTCCAGCATCTCTCCAGTGTCAGTGAGACAGAGAAAACGACACGGGGCGCGGTTTGTTAAATGCCCGACTCCCACTTGTATTGTTTCAAAAACACGGGAGGACATCTGGCACTGGCAATTCAGCCCAATGTTGAAGTCTTCATCCTCTTTCTCAGGCAGTGAGCTGTGCAGCATTGAAGCACTGGCTGCATATTCTCATGCTAATACCCCAAAAGACAGGAGCAGATGTGAAACATTTGGTTGTGTTCTTGTTCACTTGTAAAGAGATAATGTGCCCGTTATCAGGATTTCACTTTTTTTGTCCCTGTGCGTGTCATAAAAATGAGTTCATGGCAGAGGGCAACTTCCTAGGTGGCCCCGACGTAGAACAGCTTGTGGAAGAAAATGGTCTGGATCCCCTTATTATAATTTTTTTTTTTTTTTTTTTGAACGTCAAATGAATAATGGCACCACGTCCAAACTTCATGCTGCAGCAGCAGTAACTTGTCCTGTGAGCGTGACGTTCACAACTGCACCTGCCACACATTTTCCAAATCAGTTAATCTGTCAATTATTTCCCTGCTTAATTGACATCATTACTTTTACAGCCACTCTGTCATTTTGTTTACAACATGATTGCTGACAGCATCTGTTTACAGCACAACAGCAGCATGGGCCGGGTCCACTGTGTGCACTTAGTGTATTTCTCCCTCCACTCTGATGTATATTGATTGCACTTGTATATGATAATATTAGTTTTACTGTTAATGCTCCTTTATACTTACATTTACAATTTAATGCTATATTAACTTGAAATGAAACAGTAGACCAAGTCATAATGTGCGTTTACATCCCAGTACATACTTTTGTTAATGATTTTTTAAAATACATTCCTCAAATTTACTTAAACATTTCAGAAGCTAGAAATTAGTTGCAATAAACTTAAACAGATCTTATAAAATGTTTTTGTATTACATTTAGACGACTTAAAACCAGGGCTTTGAACTAGTTCATGGAACTTGCCACTATAACCATACACTATTGGCATGTTGCTGGAACCAAAGCGTAACCAGAAAATAGTGTAATATTTTTGTTACGGAATAGAAAAGGTGAATCAAAAAAATACTGGTTTTATTTTTTTTCTTTCCTTCTCTGCCTACAATCAAAGTCATTGGTCTCCTAGTCTAGTCTATGGTCGCCTACAATGACCTGCTGAGGTTGACTTCCTGTGACGTTCGCTGACAGAATGGAGACAGTGGGTGGACCATCAGAGGTCAACAATAAAAGGTCAATATTGGAGTCTGTCATTATGGAAAATATTAGTTTCAGATACAATATTAATATATTTGTCCATGTTAATGATGGACTGGTCAACATTAAATATAGTAAATGGGTAGTATTGTATTATCAACGGTCTGTCTAGTTTCAACCAACGTTGGACTAATGTGGAGCGATCATTGGTTAACATAGGTTAACCTTTCAGGCTAAGCCAATCAGAAAGAGACCTGGGCGGGTCATCTTGCCTTATAGGGAAATAAACAGTCAAACACCCACAAGCAAGTTGCAGGTCGAGGTTACAATAAAGATCCCTGTCCAAATGTCTAAACATCTATTTTGTTTTTATTGTATCACTACATTTCAATATGATAGTTGCTACAGAACACAACACTACATTTTCAATGTGTTTTTGAAGTAAAGTTACTAGTTATTAGTTACTTTCATAATTTAGTAACTATTAAAGTAATAAGTTACTTTTTTGAAGTAATTTGCCCACCACTGGTTATGACTACAGTATTTCTTTGGTAAAGCACAGTTCAGAGGGGAAGACATTCAGAGACTTCTATGCAACGACTTTAATGTTTGACCCGACAACAAACAAAACTGAAAGCAAAATGGGATGTGGAGCTGACATGGAGGAAAACCATGGAAAGAGTTTGCAGATGTAGATGAAGTATAAGAACACTGCTGAACAGGAACATAATTAACCATTCCATGAACGATAACTTAGTTCTACCCTGTTCAGGAAGGCCACTTTTAAAGTGGTCCCAAAACCAAAAATGACAAAATACAGTTTCTGTTCAGAATGAACCAATTAGAAAATAAATGTATTAATATTATTATGGCTCACAAAATCTGGTTCAAAGCCATGCCTAAGGCAAACAGACAAATCACCTTATCAAATCTTACATTGCATTTCAGAAAATTATTATATAATTCATTAAAATAATGAATATATTATATTATATATTATTATATTATATATATTAATTTCATTTAATTGGTTGCAGGGACATTTTAATGTATTCTTACATTTCTGGTTACAATTATTGTAATATCATGTTAGTACCATTAATACTGTTTTTCAGCCCTGGTTACTACACTACTTCACTGTAAAGTGTTTTTATTGAAACGTTATATAGTGTATTATTTTAAGCATTTCCCCTTTATCTAATCTTTGCTGTACTTCTGCACATGTGTTGTTGCAAAAATGCAATTTCCCCTTTGTGGGACAAATAACGTCTCTCCTAATCTCTATTTAAATGCTCGTGACAATTTCGTGCACTTCCTAAAAGAAAATTGTTTTCACAAAACAAAGAGGAAACGACAATGCTATTCTTTATCTCAGTGTCTACCTGTTTTGTGGCCTTTAAGTGTTGTTTTCGTAAACTTTATATAAACACGTCACGGAACAATGAGGTTTCCACTGCTGCCGCCTAACTACGACCTGATTGGCTAAAGTCTGCTCCTCTCTTCTCTGATTGGCTGGCGGCTTGTCTGTCAAACCACCTGACACCGACAAGTTTACAACTGTACACACGTGTGGCTGGTGCGTCGGAGCTGGACTGGTGACATCCCGCGCACAGCGTCGGAGAGAAGACGGTCGTTACCTGAGGTTTAGAAAAGTCTCCCCTGGCTCTGAGCGAGCCTTCCATTCCTGCTCCTTGTCTCCTCAACCCCGTCTCACCTGCCCCTGCAGCAGGTGTCACTATTATATCTGCTGGAGGAGGTGTCTCCACACTGTTTTGGTGCTTTCTTCATGGAAAGAAGACCGAACTATGTACGCAAAGTAGCATGGATGAGGCTGCAGCGCCCACCGCCCAGGCACCGGCATGGCTTTTAGCCGCATCCGCAAACTGGACTCTGCGTCCCGGGGAATGTCCAGGACGGCGGCGGTCATGCTCTGCTCCTGCCTCACCTCCTTGTTTCTCCTGCACTGTCTCAGGATCTCCGGCAGCTCCCCTTCCCCGCTCAGAGCTCGGGCCGTGGGGCTTCTAGAGAACCTGCGGTCGCTGAGGACGAGGCGCCTGGTGCAGGAATGGACCTTAGGCTCACAGTTGGCGCGCTACGGTTACGCACGGCGACCCAGGGATGAGGCGCCGCAGCCGGAGGAGACTCTCATCCTGCCTCCCCTGGACCTAGATACCTCCGGGAGGGTGTCGTCGCCGAGGTTCGCAGGTAAACTCAGTCCGCTCGGGGAGGGGAGTAAGAAGCTGCCGCAGGCGCTCATCATCGGGGTGAAGAAGGGAGGAACCCGGGCTCTGCTGGAGTTCCTGCGGGTTCACCCGGACATCAGGGCGGTGGGAGCGGAGCCGCACTTCTTCGACCGCAACTATGACAACGGGCTGGAGTGGTACAGGTGAATATGGACACATTCTAATATAAAGTTCACGATAAATTTAGGTGAATTATATTTAATGTGAAATGTCAAGGAATATATCAGTGTAATGTTTTTTTTTCATGTACTTACGAATAATAAAGTAAAAGAATTACATTTTTAGAAAAAAAAATCCAAAAATAGGGGGAAAATGAACTATATATATTATTATTATTTGTATAATATACATAAATAAATTAAAAAGAGTACAATGATTGGAAATTACATATAGCGATACAAAGTTTAGTCTAAACTTTCACCTACCATCTGTACACAATTGCTCTCCAATGTATTGGAACGTTTTATTTAACCTCTATAGGTTGACAATTAGACCTGCAAGTTCAAGTTTGGACCTTTATATTTATATTATATTTGATTATTTCGATTAGTTTTAGTTTTATGTAACCTTAACAGGGTTACACTAGTTACTTTTTATAGTATTTTGAACAAACATCTCAGTTACACATTAACGTCTTTGTATCATATAAAGATATTTTTGCATAGAAAGATTTCGCCCTCGTTATCTCTGAGCATTTATATCTAGATTAATAGTTAAACATATTCCTACAAACTCTTGTGTGTGTGTGTGTGTGTATTGTCATAAGTCATTAAACTGCCACAGTGATTGATGGTGTTTTCCCAGAAGGATTCCAACTAACTTGTTACGTTCATCTTGTAATTTGACTGGTTATTTTCTAATTAACAGTCTGACTTGTTTCTGACCTTCTCCAAAAATATTTCATACATATTGAAACTCGGGTTAGGGGGTTAAATATAAGCCCAACAAAGTGGGACCTCACTGTATGTTGTCATAAGTCATTAATTTGCCATAATGATTGATGGTGTTTTGGTAAATCTCTATAGTTGAGAACAGTTAAGGATTTGTCTACGTAACCTCTCAAATCTTTGTTTACCATCGCAGCCTTTTGAGAGATTGTCTGTGAGCTGATTGGTCCGTCTGCTGGTTTATTACCTTACAATCAACCTGCTTTTGTTAGATGTTATCAGGCAGCTCATTTTGTTGCACACTTTAGGCTTGGCTGCCTTCGAGTGGTGGCGTTCTGGTACATGGTGATTTTGTCTGAGTATGAAGACACAAAAAAATACAATTTGGATTAAACATACTCCCTAAAGGAAACTGACTCTATCAGCCTGTGAACAGTCATAACGGCGACTGTTTCAGAAAAAGTTTTCTACCTTGTTTGAACTCACAAAACTATATAGTGAAGGCCAAACCCAATGTTAAATGCAGACACAGATACTTAAGTAGAGGCAAATGTGCCACAAGAACTGACAAAACTGGATTGTACTTCACTTGTAAATTGACCAAACAGAACTCCTGAGGATTTGCTTGCTTTACTTTTGGAGAAAAAGCATGCGTTCTCAACTGTTTCATTCAGATGGTGTGTTTTCAGTCAGAAATCACAGCGATGTTGACTGAACTGAATCCTAAGAAAAGCCTAAACTCTCCCCTGGTGCTCAAAGAGAAGTGTGCTCCTCACATGAGTAGAGTTTTGTGATTGATTTTATCTGTCACCGCCAGTGTGTGAGTGAGCGTTGTGTTCACATTTCCACAGGCCAGTGGGGAATAAATGGCTCTCCCTCTCAGTGGTTCTCTGTCTAATGGGGCATTGCCGACATTGCAGCTCTGTTATTAAGAAGGATTAGGGCCATAATGAAAGGTTACCTGAGTGTCTCAGGAGGTATAATTCACCTTCTGATTGAGTTAGCACTGCACACAGCGCCCACTAAAAGCCGGGAGACAAAACTTTTACTCTCACTCACCGACAACTCCCTTCACACTGCCGTGACTCACCCCTCCCCGGCTTCCCCTCCGACTCCCTCTCGAATCCCGTCTCCCCCTCACACACCTCCCTGTTTGTGCCTCTGAGATTGAACATTCTCTTTTCACCATCACTCTTTCACACCCTTCTGTTTACCTATTCATCCATTGTGAGGTTTTATATCCATGAGGGTCCCATCCATCCTGAGGTGTTGCCAAGATTCTCTGGAATTTGGACCGTTCCTGCCAGGACTGATTTTGGTGCCGCTTGGACTTAATGTCGTCTACAAAATAAAAAAAATAAAAATAAAAATGGTCCTCTGCGTTTAAAAGAGGAATAAATAACTTCTTCAACCGAGTCGCCCACTCAGCAGGAGTTCATCTCCCCTGCTCTGTCATCAACAACTTCAACCAGGAATTTAATGTTGTTGATTGCTGTACTAAATACTTTTTTACTCAAAGTAATCGCCACCTTGACTCTGAGGGGGTTGATCATTTTACACGTGTAAATCTGAGTTGAAGTAGTCGGAAAAATGGCACAACACAAAACAGAATGTACAAAACTCCAAAAGAAAATGTCTGCAAATGCACTTGGAAACTGCGGTAAAGTGTAAAGGAAAAGACCACTGTGTCCCAAACAAGGCCAGATTTCCTGTGACTAATCACTGTGTCCAATTTGCGTGAATTATGCAATTCCCTTCATTAGCAACAGTGAATACTTAAAACACACAGACTTCCGTCTGTGGAGACGCTTTGTTTATTGTGGAGGCTGATATGTGTCCACAGCATGAATCGCTGGTCTCTGTCCTTATGGGAATGTGTGGAACATACTTTTGCACCTCTAAGCTCTTAATGTGACATGGCAACATCTACGGCCATTTTTTTTTTTTTTTTACAACTCTCCCTGAATCATACTTGTCTGGATTGTTGTGAGAATTTCCAACTACGGTCTTAAAGCATTGACAGCTAGGCGTGATGCTGAAATCGCTCTGTTGCTGTTTTGACAGTGTTGTCGGAGCATTTTTAGACACTTTCAAAACTTCTCTCATGCTCAGCCTTTTTTGAGATCATGCTGTGCAATTTGGATATTTTACAAGTTTTCAGGGCTTTGAACCAGAATTTTTCTGCTAGTCAAAACAGTATTTTAACTTTTCTAGTTTTTGGTTTCCACCACTATATAGTGAAGGCCAAACCCAATGTTAAATGCAGACACAGATACTTAAGTAGAGGCAAATGTGCCACAAGAACTGACAAAACTGGATTGTACTTCACTTGTAAATTGACCAAACAGAACTCCTGAGGATTTGCTTGCTTTACTTTTGGAGAAAAAGCATGCGTTCTCAACTGTTTCATTCAGATGGTGTGTTTTCAGTCAGAAATCACAGCGATGTTGACTGAACTGAATCCTAAGAAAAGCCTAAACTCTCCCCTGGTGCTCAAAGAGAAGTGTGCTCCTCACATGAGTAGAGTTTTGTGATTGATTTTATCTGTCACCGCCAGTGTGTGAGTGAGCGTTGTGTTCACATTTCCACAGGCCAGTGGGGAATAAATGGCTCTCCCTCTCAGTGGTTCTCTGTCTAATGGGGCATTGCCGACATTGCAGCTCTGTTATTAAGAAGGATTAGGGCATGTTGACCCGTCCATCATTAACATGAACAAATATATTGATATCATGGCTGAAACTAACATTTTCCACATTGACAGACTCCAATATTGACCTCTTATTGTTGTCTTTGAGATGTGACAGTAGTTGGTAGTCAGTCCTCCCCATATAGTCATAGTCTGATGGTCCACCCACTCTCTCCATTCAGTCAGTGAACGTCACAGGAAGTCAACCTCATCAGGTCATTGTAGACTACCATAGACTAGACTAGGAGACCAATGACTTTGATTCTCGGAAGTTCTAATTTTTTTTAAAGACGTATTTCTGTTTCAGAACAAACAAACAAATTTTTAATGTTTCTGTTTTCTTTACCGTTCCAAACAAAACACCTAAAGTTTTCGATCTCAGTCCTTGAACCGATTCAAACCTCTGTTTTAATACTTTTTTTTTTTTTTCCAGTCTTCCAATCAGTGTAGCACAGCAAAACAACTCAGTTGCAGCTGATGATTTTTTAAGAAAATCTGTGATTTTTTTTTTTATTTTGACATGTGACATGTGTTCACGGCAGTTGGGGAATTGGAACAGAAGAGCACAGATATTTCAGTTATTTTAAGGAAGCACTTATAATCCAACACGTAAAGACATGTCTCTGTGGTTTCTCCAACATCGTTGACTGCTTAGATCAGTGTATTCCTATCAAGCGTAGAGCTTTTCTCATGTAACTTGATCAACGATTTAAAACTGCCAAAAGTAAACAGTTTTTAGAAATGGCACAAACAATAGTCAAAACAACATTTTTTTTTCCTGAGCTGAAATCAAAAAGTTTTACCTGATCATTTCCTTTTCCCAAACAAAAAAAAAAAAAATTTTTCTAGAAAGAAGGAATTTTTTGATAGAAACATGGCTTGAAAGAGAAAATAAAATAAGTAGAATAAGAACATTAAACACATTGTTTTTGTTTGTTGGTGTTTTTTTTTTTCAGTTTGTCATAAAACTTTTCAACCGAGTATTTGTAAAAAGATCCTCTTTTGTTTCCCTTTATTCTCCCTGTTTTTTCTCAGCACTGTATTCCACCAAGCTCCTTAGTAGGATCAGGGCTTTTGTTAAAAACAGGAAACCAACACCAGCCAGTCAGTCAGTGTTACATTTCACTGCACATTTCTTGACGGCTGTATCAGTATAATCACACACAACCTGTTGGGCTTTTGTTGTGGAAATGGACACTCAGATTGAACATGGGGGTCAAGCACAAACACCGCCGACTAAAGCAGAGGTCCATGCCAGAGTCTAGTCACGATTATGTTTTAGGCCGTCTTAGGTTACTGAACACCCGGTTTTCACATGTCTAGACCCAGCCTGTGGCGCAGTTGTCGTTTGATGTCTGCAGACCGGTTAGATCAGGCTACACCAGATCCCTTAATAGGTGAATTATCCTTCAAAAGAGGAGAGAAAAAGAAAACAAAACACGTGTGAGCTGGTAAAGACAAGGACAATACTTCAGCTCCACCACAGGCATATTTGTGGAGACACAAACAAAAAACGTCTACACAGAAATGCACTTATGCTTTTGCTTTCATTTGAACACACCCTTCAGCAGCACGGAACCTGCTCCTTCAAATTGGCCAGCATAACAAAAGTTACACCACTCTGGTTTCTTCATTTTCTCAGTAATCTAATGCAGGGGTGCCCAGTAGGTTAGATCGGGATCTACCAGTAGATCTTCAAAGGAGTGTTGGTAGATCCTATAGCTTAATAAAAATGATAGTAATTAAAACTATGTAATTAATTATGTAATTAAATGAAAATGCATTCTATTTAAAGATGCTAATGACTGGGCTAAATTGAGAATAAATTGGTATTGAATCAGACAGTATAACATATATAAATATACATACATAGTATATATAACTATATCTATCTATCTGTCTATCTATCTATCCAGTTTATATAGGTAAATATATTTTAGTTTTCAGTCTCAGTAAATCACTTCAGCCTGGTCATTTGAAAAGTAGCTCACAACACCAAAAAGTGCGGGCACCCCTGGTCTAATGCATTGATAAAACTGAAGTGATTTTAGTTATGTTATCAAGAAAACAATGGAAAATGACTAAATGTTGCCTTAATAATTAAACCTTTATCAGCTTTGTTATTATCGTTATATTTGTCCAAACAAGTGTACCTTAAGTGGTGCGTGGAAATAAATGTAATATACACATATATTTGTGTGTGATATTGATTTATGTGAAAAATTCCTAAAAGTGTATTACATCCAACAGTCATGGAAAAAAAAATGATTAGACCACTCTTTCTTTAATTTCTTGTCCATTTAAAAGTCTGCTTCCACTTAATCTACATTAATCTGGACAAATATAATAACAA
>JAFBJS010002409.1:352543-365895 GCA_016785265.1 Paraplagusia blochii
TCATTGCATGGTTTTGTGTTCATTGTTTCCCCCAGGTGATAAACCTTTAGTGGAACAAGGCATTAAGATGAACAAGGAATTGAAGAAAACAGCAGAGTGGTCGTATAATTTTTCCATGACTGTATAACATAGATGAAGAACACATTAACTTATGTGTTGACTTATTTGTACATATACGTGTATAAAGTAGCCTGATTTAGCCAAATAAATGGCCTATTTTTTATATTACCATAATAGTAATCAAAATAAAACTTCTGACAACGGTCCTGTGTCAGAATAGTTATACCTCATACCTGTTTATTTCACACATGGTATTCACCATGTTGCTCACAGGCAGTTTGTCACCCTGTTTTGAATTTGTGGAAGAATACGTTCCCTGTCTTTGCTTGAACCCCGTGCTGGCCATTTATTTTTTTAAATAGTTATTAGCATTTTACTGTGTTAGGCTACTTTGTCGGGACATATGACACAACTGCCAATTAAGAAAATAAGTCACATTTGTCACATGCCGGTGAAAGTGCACAGTGCAATTCCCTGTGTTTCAAGTGAGGCAATTTAAAATGGGTTTTTCCACAGTTGGTGCTGTTTAGAGAAAGGTTGTCAATTAATTGGTTGTCAGATTTTTAAAACTCTACTCTTGTTTGAAGGTCCTGTGGAAAGCATGAGGCAACCCCGAAAAAAAAAGGGAGCGGCAGGATCTCAGTATAAACAAATGACTAATGATCCCGTAAGAAGTTGGACTTATAGTAAATGTGCAAGTAAATTTGACTCTGCTTTTAGGGTTTTATAGCCCGACCTTTATAAGACCTATTTAATAAGATATGATGTATGTGTGTATTTTTATTGTACGCCAGATGAAACATAAGCCTAAAGGTTTGTGAATGCTCATGGGTGTGGGTATTTATGTGGCAGCACTCAGAATATAAAAACTCCTCCTGTGAACTTGGACTGCTGTTGCTCTTGGATGAAATCGGACCAGGATGCAAGAATGACAAGTTACTAGGTTTCAAATTGAATGAGTAATAGGGAAAAGTTGTATTTTTATCAAACATTTTTTACTGGAAATAGGTTAACAACACTAGACAGTTGTGACCTTATATATCCGTCTGGATTTATGTAGTGGTATCATTCTAAAACTTGAGTATCCTGAAATTTTATTCTATTTATATAATGGGTGCCAGCACAAAATTATATATGAAAAGAAAAAGTTCCTTTTTTTTTTTTGCATTTTTGTATAAATATAATATCCGTGTAAAAAATTGAGGGAATAAATGAATAAATCATTTATAAACTAGGAAATGGGGATAGGGAAACAGTACTACAGACCTGTTGTTAAATTACCGTGTTATATTAAGTAAGGGAGTTGACAATGATATTGACAGTGTTGGGCAAGTTACTTTAAAAAAAAGTAACTTATTACTTTACTAGTTACTGCTCTGAAAAAGTAACTAGTTGCATTAATAGTTACTAAAAACAAAATAGATGTTTAGACATTTTGACAGGCATCTTTATTGTAACCTCGACTTGCCACTCGCCGTCGTCTTGCTTGTGGGTGTGTGCTGCTGTACCACGTCGCACGTGTGTGTGTGAGACTGTTTATTTCCCTATAAGGCAAGAAGACCCGCCCAGGTCTCTTTCTGATTGGCTTAGCCTGAAATGTTAATCTATGTCAACCAATCATTGTTCCTTTTCAACGCAATGGTTCAGTTAGTGTGTCCACGGCCGTCTTTCACTCGTGACTGACAGACAGCAGACAGTCCTCTCTCCATGGCCGCGAGAAACCGTCCATTTGGACCACAGATAGTAACGAGTAACGAACCCCTAACAATACCGGCGTTACTGAATGGGAAAAGTAATGCGTTACATTATTAGTTACAGAGAAAAGTAGTTTTGTTACGAACGGCGTTACAACTAACGCGTTAGTCCGAACACTACATATTGATGATTATTTTTCCATCTCTTAGCCTGAAAGGATAATAGGTTTTTTTTTAGGGTTGAGGACAAGGACGTAGAACTTTTCCATGTCTGCATTTCCCATAGTGTACCTTAAATATTTGACATTGCTGCCCTTTCCCTTAAGATTTAAGGCATTGACGTTATTCTCGCAGTCTGAAAGATAGTAGGGTTATTTCTAGGAGCAAAACTACATCTGTTGACTCAGAGTCAGATTTGCGGAAGCCAGGTGGAACACAGAGCACTTGGGGAGATGGAAGGGTTATGGCTGAGGTTGCGGAGGGCACGCACACAACGTGATCGCTGGGCACCTTCCGAGCATGAGCTGTGAGCTGCCGTAGGATTGTGAAAGTGATTATCGTGGGGTATAATTGTAAACCAGGGAAGGCCACCTCCTGCTGAAGGCATGTGATCCTCTAACGACCATAGCCCTCACCAACTCCTTGACCTCCTCTACTCCCTCCAACGTCTTTGCGTGCCCTAAGCAGCTGACCCAAGGAGGCCCCATGCAGGGGAGGTAGCAAGGAGCAGGAGAGGTAGCCAAAGTAGAGGCTGTCAGCAGCTGCCCTCTGGCATCCTGGGAATCTGCCCCCTTGATGGTTTGGTGAGGACAGGCAGCAGGTGCAGTATGCTCTGAAGACGCCACCTGGATCTCCAGCAGATGCTTACATCTGATGTACTCACCTGACACGCCTAAAATAAGAGCTGTTGATTGTCTTCACGCAGTACGGCCAGATCCGGGGAGGGTCATGGCTTCTTCGGCGTAAATATTTCTCGTGTCAGAGATCAGGAACCTGGTGCTCTTTACGAACACGCAATGAGGTGAAGTGTGATTGATCGCCGTCATTGCAGTCTTCGAGCGGAGTGCCACAGAATGCGCCACCCTCAGAGTTCACAGCAGATGGTATTGTAACATTGGGCTCAGGTTACATTGTTTCTAAGGTTAGGTTGTTTGTTCACCTAAGGTTTGCTGTGTGCTCTACGCTCCAACCTGTTTGACCCCCTTCTAACTCAGCACCGCAGCTTAGCAGCTGCTAGTCTCTTTATCGTTTTAAGCCCCGCACATTATGAAGCATTTATTTTAGGATTCACATTTCAAAGAGGGCCAATTGAGATCAATTTTCTGCTGTTTTTGACTGTATAGAACTTGGGTTGCTCTTAAACATTACACTCCAATAATCTCCACTGTGTAATCGTTTCTGAAGTTTTGATGTTTGACCTTTTTCAACACATCAAGTTTCACCTCTGCAGTTTAGTGTTCTTTTATAGCTGAAGAGCTTTACTAGTTTAGTGGTTTTCAAGCAATGCCTGTCAAAGCTGGCAATTTATTTCCCTTGAACCTCATTGAAACCTGCCAGATAATATTTTCTAATATTACAGCAGCTGTGCCTTCGGGCTCTTTACAAGTAGAATGACTTAAATGAAAAAAAAAAAGGAAGAATCATGTTTGCAATTTTTCATTGCACAGTCTTTCTCCTCCTTCATGTTGCATTCTTCTCCACTTGGCAGGCCAAGGTTGATGGAAGTTAAGTGTTATCCCTCCGCAAACAAAGAGAGACTGTAACCCTATCATTTGGCACGTTAAAGTCAAGGGGTCTTAGAGCAGACAGCTTCGGCATTCTTTGTAGGAACCGACTAACCAAACCGCAAAACAATTGGCAGAATTCATGCGTATCGAGACTTTGAGAGGATTTGCTAGACTGCTTTAGGGTTTCACAAAATTATGCAGCCAAACCCATGTTCTTTGGGCACAGAAGGGCTTGGTTAAATGATGCATGGATGGACCATATATGTTACAGCCCTCTGTGGTGCAGATTGGCAGGGTAAACCAATGCCTCAGAGTGATGGATCTCTCTTTCCCATCTTCCAGGCATTAGCTTTATCACAGGACGGGGAGCTCTTTTCCTATTTTCCACCAGAGAGAAAAAGAAAGAGAAAAAAAAAAGAGAGACAGAGACAGAAAGTGAGGGAGAACCAGGACTGTGGAAAGCCTGAGAACCAATAAAAAGAAGGAAGGCTTCTACACCAGGGTCCTCCATTTTCTGTTCCAACTCCAGTGTTTTCTTTAAAACATTTTTTTTTCTCTTCTGGCATACATCTCATTCCTGTATTTCACATCCCTGTAAAATTAAAAAGCATTCAAGTGTTTACAACTTGAGGAAGATGGAGCTCCCTCCCTGTAGACTTTGCAGAAAAGTCTTTTCCATTTTTTAGTAAGTCATTTTTTTTTTTTTTTTTTTTTTTTGGGGCGGGGGGCTTTCTGGCTAAACATGCAAGAGTTTCCCCCTTTTTCAAATTTATGCTTAAAGGCACAGGCTCTGACACACTCGCCATGTGTGAAATCTGCTGCAGCCTGTGTGGTGATAGGATGGCTCTGAAACTCCGTTTTTTATGTCAGAAAAAAAGGGGCATGGCCATTGCCAGTGGCTTTGGCAGACTCTGACCTAAGAGAAATGGGTAGAGGAAATGCCAGGCAACCCTCAAGGCACATCTTCATTTGACAGACCAAACCACTGTATCCACGCATCACATCCAAACACTTCAGCTCCGCTTCAGGCAAGTGTTGGTGGTTTGTGTCAAAAAAGAGGAATTGGCATTTTTTTTGGCAGCGCTGACATGAAACTTAACAGATTACTTCCTTTAGATGTTTTGTTTTAGCCATCAGCACCTCCAAATATATTGTATGTTCCTACTAGATGGTGAACAAAGAGTGGTGCGGCAGTGATGAGTGAAATTAAACATGCTGGAGATTAGTTCCTGGCAGTATTCAATGCCACGGTCAGAAATCCTGAGTAATTTTCAGAACGACTAATAATGGAGGTGGTGAATGGAGAGAGAAAATGATAGAGTGGCATTTAATCTGCCCTGAGAGCTTTTTATGTTCAAACACAAGCGTCACATATCCACTGCATGCGCTGTTTTGAAAAGCTACCTTGTTGGTGCTCATGGAATAGCAGCTGTCCAAACAAATGCCCTGCAACGGCCATTGTATCTCAAATAAGACGAGTTGAAACACAAAGCAGCCATGTACAGTGTGCGGCGCTCTTTCTGTATGAGCGTGGTGATTCAAGTGCGCCGCAGTTATTGGATATATACAGAGAGCAGAAATGTACGCTTTATTTTCCAGTCAGATGAGCGCCAGTATAACCCCAGCTGCTCTGATTTTAATTTTTATTATTATTGCCTCCATTTAGGGGAAAAAAAAAGATAGAGAGATGCTGCACAGAACACCAGGGTGTTTGATTAAAGAGAGGAACGTGTTAGCAAACGAGTTTGCCACCCTGCACTGGTTTTATTGATGGATGGAGTGCAACAGCACGGTCTGCGTTATTTTACATAAAGATGGAAGACGGTGATAAAGGGTCTGTGTAGACCAGAGGTTGTAACTGATACGCCCACACAGGAGTGCAGGGAAGCCACCTAGTAATTCAATTCATCTTAACTCGAACACCAGTAATTGCTAATGTACAGGGGCTGACTGTACATTAGAGAGAAGGAAATGACTGGTTAATAGAAGAAGGAAGGAACGTGCTCCGTTCTCTGAGGTGGCACAACAGGGCTTTTCATTTGTATCTCTACAGCTGCAGTGTTTGTCTGATAAAGGTAAACAGTGTCAGATTGAGCTGAAATGAGTCATTATTCAATAATGTTGTCAAAACTTAAATATGAAAACATTCATCCTTCAACACTGAAATGACAATGTAAACAGAGAAACAATCGTTTGTATCTGCTAGGGAGGTGGCCATGTTTTCTGTAAAAGGCAGCACATTTAGTTCATAATAATTCTTGGATAAAACCAAAGATGAAAGGAATTATTCATTCGTTCATCTTCATCTGCTTGTCCGTTGCCGGGTCACAGTGGCAGCTGGTACCACCCAAATCACACTGCTCCATACTGTAAGCCTTCCTGTGGGTGGAGCCCACAAGAAGATATGTGGGTTGGGACGATGCTATGATCAGAGTATTCAGTGGCAACCTGGCAGCTGGTGGATTCAAACCTGAACTCTTGCAGACCCAACCCCAACCATAGAAATATTGTGCCAATTGTCTATGATGATTCTCATTCATCCAGGTCATGATATCCAAAAAGGCTTTAGTTGTAAGCAACTGGACTTCTTCTTGGGGTTGAAAGACATTTCATTCCTCAAGGAAATTCCTGAATGAAACGTCTTTCTTTTGCATTTACAGCTTTCCTGGTTTACAGGTTTTGCAAATTGCTATTTTGTATATATCTTTAAGATATTGAGATATGTCTACACTTAGGACATGTTGGACTTTCAGACAACCCTGCACTAGTTACTGGTTTTTGCATCATCATGACTTCCTGTTTTAGCTGTGATGTTTTGGTGATAAAAATCTTTCGGCTGAGAACTGAAAATGCACTTTTGAGATATAACTCCGGTGCATCTCTACTTTTTAACTGGTTTTAAAGATTATTTTGATACCAAGACATTTAAAAACAACAAGTTCACAGAAATTATAATTTTGTAGCCTTTTTATTTATTTTGCCACGACTATTGTATTGCATCAAGCTGGGTCGTGTTTAGCTTGTTTAGCTTTCGTTCTTGTGTGTTTGCCAAACATTTGCAATAAAACCTTTATATCAATCCATGTTTATCTCCACATTACTGGATACTATTCTATTTTTGCAGCTGCCTTGTTCTGGCTCGGCTCTGGTCTGGTAAAGGTGTCCCTTCATCAACAGTGTGGAAACTGTTGACAGGACGTGAGCCCAAATCATTTGACCCACTAAATGTGATGGGTCTGTGGCTCGTTATATCATTATGTTGTCAGGGTGATGGTGTCAATTCTGACACTGTTCATTCACATACAGTATTATCACCATCTCCTCTGCTGTCACAGCACTGGCAGGAGGAGGCAGATGGGGATTCAACAGATAACCAGCGTGGAGACGTTATCCGAGTAAACCATTGAAAGTCAGCAGTGTGTGCAGCGCCTCCTGGCACCTCCTCGACCACACCCCCGTCAATTATTAATCCAGCCAATTAGCACAGCTGCATTATTCACCAGGACACTGTGATCACGTCCATTAACAACCCAGTCTGCGTTCACTGTGGCCTGTGTCCCGTGTGGTGCTCCCCACATCCCTTTACACTCTCCACATAAACTAAATGACCACTAAATTTGGTTCCAGCATATTGAGGTGCCATTTCATTAGATCTTTCTCCTCAGCTTTTACTTTTTCCAGTTCATTTACACACATAATATTCCTGGCAAAGTAGCACCTAAAACATTCAACAAAGGAATAAAACACTGTAAGATGGTTTATAATTCCATTTAATGAATGTTAATCCTAGGTTAAGGATTTGTTAATGTAGGGTTATTGCAGTTTAAGTGCAGTCAATTGCATCTGTGGTATTTGTAGGAAAAAAAATAACTGTGCTATGTAATAAAACCTCATAAAACCTACAGTTTGAAACTGTTTTAATGATTGACAGGGATGGCTCATCACTATATCCAATTACCATAAACAGAGCCAAGCAGCGATTCTCCTCATATAGCGAAGCAGTAACATAATTCTGCAAACACGATCAGTCCAGGAATCTTTCTCCCATACAGTGAGAGCACCAATCGTTTTCACCAACTATTAAAATTGAATTAAAAAAAAGTAAATTATAAAAACTCATCTGAGTAAACTCTAATTTTTCATTTGCCTAGTAAATTAAAAATGGAACAAAACATTGGTTCTGCACTTTTTCAGTGAATAGGATTAAAAAAAAAAAAAAACAACTTTATTCCCTTTTGCAATTCTTGGCTCGAGGAAGGATGTAATTTTTCTCTCGCCTCCTACTGTTTCCCAGAGCTCTACGCACAGAGCAGTGATTGCTTGTCACAGGGATTTATGAAGCCTCAAATCGCTGCACAGAATCACTTCCTGTTTTCCAGTGTTGGCCGGACATGCGGGCGGACGACTGTGCATGTGATAAAACACGATTTATTCTCATTTGCTTATCTGTTTAATTGATGTCCCCAAGACTGGCCTGAAATCTAAAACTCTATCACACAAGCAACACAGAGAAGGTGTGATTGACACAAATGAGAGTCTCACGTCTTTATTTTTTATTTTTTCATTTTTTAAACAGTTTGCGACTCTCTTTCCTTCACCTTTTCTTGCTCAGACTTGACGCTGACTTCCAGGTGAACTACTTCCCCTTGTATGAGATTTGGGCTGTAAAAATGCCATATATGCGAATATATGCTATATTTTGCCTCACAGCAATGAACGGATGATACAAAATCCTCACTTTGCACTTTATTCTCGTTCCAGCCTATAAAACTCAAGTGTATTGATTTTGTTGTTTAGAATTCACAACAAGCATTGATTTATGGCCCTTTGGAGACAGCTGTGTGTAATTGGGCTCTTATTGTCAAGGGTCTACCCTGGTGTCTTGATGGTTCTCGTCTTTGTTTAGGCTTAACTTAATATAATGTGATCGCTTAATGAAAGATTTTAACAACAGTGTGCATGCATCATCACCCCGAGCCCGGGAGTCTACTCGGCTGGTTCTGAGATACCATTTATTACGTCATATTATTTCCTACTCAGCCCCTCGGCAGTGAATATTCTCTGGCACAGCTCTGTTCTTGCTTATGACTCTTCCTCGCATCCAACGGCATTTAAAACACAGTTGGTTCTGTACGTGAAAGTCCAGTGAGGAATTCCCCCCTCGTCCTCAAAGCTTATATTTGCAGCATTCGAGTGCCACTTTTTTCCAACTCTCTCTCTGAAGAACCCTTTTAAGAACCATTACAACAGAAACAGCCCTTTAGGGGAACTGTTTTGAGCGTCCAGGAGAACATACACACCGTACACTGTGCATGCGGGCACATTCATCAAGCCAAACATTGCCAAACGTAATGCGCATTTGCACAGTGGTGTGTTCGTACACTCCCTCATGGGAACGGATGTGATGTGTTCCACCACCACACATGTGCAGTCATTCAGAGGAGGAAACGTTCTGTAAAAGACTCATGCCACAGCAGTTGTTTGTAGCACTTTAACTCCACCGCCATTCATTCTGTTCAGCCGGTATCACATTGCAGGCCTATAATGTAAATGCAAATGTGATTGAAAGTGGGTTATAATGGCTCCCATTCTACTGTCATGAATATGAATTGAATTAATACGCATTTCGTTGTGGTTTGCTTCTGTCTCTCCATCACTGTGTTGTGGTGAAGGATCGTACAAACCCAGCCCCTCCTCATCATTGTCTCTACTCACTTTTTATTTGTCTTCTAATTGGCACAGAGACAGCCTACATTTATTCATACCACGGCCTCCGTTTTGCACGTGATGCACATCAGTCATTCAAGCCTGGCAGAGTTTGACTCAGTAGTGGGGAAAACACGCAACCATTACTTCTTTGTGGAAGACCCCCTCAATGATAATGTGTTTTAGAATGAATAAATCAGTGTGAAACATTGTGAAATAACTCCCTGATTGATAACACGTCTACACCTCCCTCCACCCTCCCTTTGAACACAACATTTGTCAATAATTGGGCACCGTGCGGAAGGTATACCCGCAATCATCTACGCAGGAAAAATCAAATGATGATGTTGGCTTCGTAATTTGATGGAGTAATGTGAGATTGGTGACATTAATTGCTTGGACTTATCCTGGTATGATGGCTGCCTCTAAAATGTCCAAGACAGACCTGCTGATGAAGGACATGAAGAACTGTGTTGGTCTGTGCTGCTGCAGTTAAAGATTAGGAGCCTTTTTTAGTCAGTGTTTTGGATCAGCTCCAGAGCTTAAGGGTTTAAAAAATTAAATAGTTATTCTGTCAGTACTGTCTGGGATCCCGTTCACGGACTCAGTAGATAGAGTTTATATCTACATTAAAAACTGCTGTAGAAAAGTTCTAGAGCTCACGGCATGAGAATTAGAACTGCCGGGATGTTTATTTCTCTGACGATTAGAGCTGATTGACGTTGATTCTCACTTCACATCAGTAATAAAAAATGTTCAATACAAATAGTACTTCACTAGACCAAATAGTACTTCACTAGACCAAATAAATGTTGAAGTAGAGATTCCAATATCGGAACCAAGAAGGATTCTGCATTTTGGCTTCAAAAAATTAACTTTTATACACATATGAGCAGTGGTGGCTATTTGGGTTTGAGGCAATGTCTCTGTCATTGGTTATTGGTGTGAAACTCTTGGGCAAATCCAGTTCCAGCTAAGGTGGTTGGCACCTTCCAATGGTCTCACCACCAACAAGAAGGTCCATGAGGGATGGGTACGGTGTCTCTGCTCCTGAGATGGATAAATGGATGTAAGCAACTTGGTTTTTAAGGTGGAAATGTTGTACAATTTCAACATGTAGCTTTCCTTAATTAAGGGATTAAGCCAAAAGTGATTAATAGAGAGACCAGACCAGGCTTGTGCCAGGCTTGACCAGGCAGGCAATTATTTTGACTTGCGGGCCACAGGTGGTACTAAGATTTGAGTCACGGCCCAGGTCAGGATCAGAAAGATTGATTTCCGTGAACTAAGATAAACACTGAGTAAAGTATTAGATAAAGGCTAATATGCTTTAATGATTTAAGCCTCTTTGGACCATCTATTGAGGAAATGCTGGCTTTGCAGGGAAAAGGCAGAAGGATAATGATAATATAAATTAAAAGCAGAATTTGAGCAAGTCTGGTTGGGTTGGATTAAAACGCCAATCGGTCCACATCTGGTCCCCAGGCCTTAGTTTGCCCAGGTCTGTTCTAGATGATTGCTACCTGGGAAATCATCCATCTTTATCCATGTGGATCTGTCAGGTTTAAACATTAGTATATCATTTCAGGTTATGTGGAAAATGTAAGGAATGTTTCAGGTTGAGCCCGTACAGGCGTCTACATCTCACAGACAGTAATGCTTTAGCTAAAACCTCTTTTTTCATCTTAGCCCAGCTCACAATCAACACCAGGCCAAGCAACTGGTAGTCACTGATAGTGCTTGGACCTAACACACATTGTAGCATCACCTGTTCGTCATGCATCGCCCTGCTGCCTTGACAGGAATGAGCAGCAGGAAGTTCCATCTACCCTGGGCTATTTATTTAATGGATAATGCAGGAGACGCAAAATGGAAATCATGCATTCGACCATGTCTTTAACCCCTGCTCCTCCCTGGCTGCCTTCCCAAACCGCATACATTCTCATCTCCGGTGAGCATGAATCATTTTGGGTACCTTATTACTAAACTCATCATTTATTCTGCAAGATGTTTAAGATTGAGAGGAAAAAAATCCATTAAATATTCAAAGCTCCCAGATGTAAGTAATTGAACATAATTCTCATCTACCGGTGTCTGTTACGCCACGGAATGACTAGGAAAAAAAAAAAAAAATCCAGGGAGATTGTGTGAGGCTGTTTTAAACGAGTTCATGTCAAAAAGAGCGATAAGAGGTAGCAGTCATACATGCTAATCTCTGCCTCTCCCGTGGTGGCAGAACGGTGCACGGGGTGGAAGCCGACTGGTGTGTCCCGGCTGTAGCTTGGCACAAAGATGAGTGCAGAGATGTGACAGTGCTGGTTTTGTATTCTAAGCCTGGGAGTGGAAGGATGGAGTGGGATGAGCAGCAGGAAAAGGGGGGAGTGAAATGGGGGCCAAAGGTAGTAGACAGAGAGGAGGAGAGTTTGAAGACAGTAGAATTACTTTTATACTCTATGAACCTGCCATGTGCTTGATGCCTGACTCCCCCACCCAGTGTTTCTGCTGCAGCCTTTCCACTATTTTCCTTTTTTTTTTTTCTTTATTTCAAACAGTAACCCGATTGTGCAAGTTTTGCATAGCGAGATAAGCTTTGACTCGCGACTCCCCTTGTTTCTAAAACAGTTTTAAGGTTCGCTGTGGTATATTTGGTTTGCATTATGTCACCGCTATTGAATTTCACACAAGAAACTGTGTTTTTGAGAGCAGCTCCAGGACATCAGGACATGCGCCGAGACAAAGTGCTGTAGAAGAGTAAAAAACTCAAGTAATACAATTCACCGGGAAACCTACACCGGCTCTCTGCTGCGAGGTAGTCGGCGGTGTCTGACAGGGAGGAGACTGATGTTCAGAGTTGGTAGTGTGACGTTCTGCCAGCCACATTTACTCCAGCTCAGTTGGCTGAGATACTAGCTGATTAGTTTTGGCTTCTCTGTGTGCCTGCATTCAAACAGAACAATGGCTGCTTTTGAGAAGTTGTTCTATTTTAGAAAATCCCAAGCGGTTCACAGTCAAAGCTCTCAGAAGTATGCCAGCAAGGCTCAGACTTGAGCTTTCAACCTGTCAAGTTCTTATTATAATTCTGTGTGTATGTGTTCCTGTGGAGTACAGTGGGATCCATCCACAGAGCTGCTCTGGTTGTTATGAATGCATTGATATTTTCACCTGTCTGATGTGTTTAAGATGGTAATTTATGGCAGATTAAAGCAAATATTTAGACAAGCAATTGTTGTGTTGATGATGCGTTTTACAGCTCCATTTTTATAGTTTATTTTCCAGCGTTAATGCACTTGGCAGCTTTTATAAAGACTAGAAGAATACACTTAGGGACACACCCTTCTCTTGTTTATATCTTGAGCTTTTCTTTATTCCTCTAACTGGAGCTCTAATCCTTAAGTAAGTATTTGTTTTTTGCAGATAAACACACTTTTTCCCCCCTTTTTTTTGTCTGTGTAGCATACAAATTAACAGGGAATACAGACGAGTAAAGGCAACACAAAATACACAAATAAACTCATTCATGTTTAATGTAAATATTAAATATTGGTCATCATTACATTTTGTTATGATCACAAAATTTTAATTTTTTAACCTCAGCTAAGGGTTGCCTTCCAGTCTTTGCGAAACAACTTTAGACACAATGGCTGTGTCATGACATGTTCACAAGCAGTGACCAAGAGCAGGCTGTTGAAAAAAACAATATATAAATATATATTTATAGACACAAGGACTAGGCAAAAGACAGGAGACAGAGCTGGTGGAGGAGTTAAAGATGCTGAGATTCTCTTTAGGAGAGACAAGGACGGACAGGATCAGGAATGAGGTGATTAGAGGGACAACACAGACAGGAAGGTTTGGAGAAAAAGCTAGAGAAGACAGATTGAGATGGTTTGGACATTTTTAGAGGAGGGACAGGGGATACATTGGTAGAAGAATGATCCTAGAGATGGAGCTACCAGGTAGGAGACAAAGAGGAAATTGACGGAGTCAGAGCAGAAGATACAGAGGACAGGGTGAGATGGAAAATGTAAACTGTGTGTGCAGACAGGATTTACAGCACGACACCAGCACCGTCTGTGACACACACACACACACACACACACCAAAAAACACAAACGGGCAAATAAACAAACGCAGATGGATGGATGGGTGGATGGAGGGGAGGGCA
>JAFBJS010002409.1:375764-387696 GCA_016785265.1 Paraplagusia blochii
GATCAGGAATGAGGTGATTAGAGGGACAACACAGACAGGAAGGTTTGGAGAAAAAGCTAGAGAAGACAGATTAAGATGGTTTGGACATGTTCAGAGTAGGCACAGTTTATATTGGGAGAAGAATGTTAGACATGGAGCTACCAGGTAAGAGATGAAGAGGAAGGCCAAAGAGGAGATTTATGGATGCGGTGAGGGAGGACATGGAGGTGGTTGGAGTTGGAGTGGAGGATGCGGAGGACAGGGTGAGATGGAAATTGATGACTCGCTGTGGCAACCCCTGAAAATAAGGATAAGCTGAAAGAAGATATTATATTACATCACATTTCTTAATACATTTGGCAGACACTTCAACCAAAGCAGTTCTCTCTTTAGGATTGAGACATGTCGCGTGTGTGATCACACAGTGTGAGCACTTGAGTCATGAGCTGTGATTCACTCAATTGGAAAATTTTGCTCAGCATACGTCTGGCTTTTGGGTGGTTGGTACCTTCTGGTGGACTCACCACCTGCAGGACGTTCATGAGGGGATGGATGGATGGATATTTTGCAAGACAGAAAATACAGTTTGGACCCAATCAGATAGATAGACTTGCTTGTTGTCGGTAAGCATTCCCAGGCATCAGGTGGAGGCAGGTAATCTTCCATTGCAGGGCTTAGTTGGAGAAAGACTGGGAGGGTGGACACTTCAGAGCATTCAACCTGAAGACCGATGGCTGTCAGATCTAGTCTATGATAGACAGGAAGGTTTGGAGATTAAGCTTGAAAAGACAGATTGAGATGGTTTGGACATGTTCAGAGGAGGGACAGTGGATACATTGGTAGAAGAATGCTAGACATGGAGCTACCAGGTAAGAGATGAAGAGGAAGGCCAAAGAGGAGATTTATGGATGCGGTGAGGAAGGACATGGAAGTGGTTGGAGTTGGAGTGGAGGATGCGGAGGACAGGGTGAGATGGAAATTGTTGACTCGCTGTGGCAACCCCTGAAAAACGGAATAAGCCGAAAGAAGATATTATATTACATCACATTTCTTAATACATTTGGCAGACACTTCAACCAAAGCAGTTCTCTCTTTAGGATTGAGACGATGTCGCGTGTGTGATCACACAGTGTGAGCACTTGAGTCATGAGCTGTGATTCACTCAATTGGAAAATTTTGCTCAGCATACGGCTGGCTTTTGGGTGGTTGGTACCTTCTGGTGGACTCACCACCTGCAGGACGTTCATGAGGGGATGGATGGATGGATATTTTGCAAGACAGAAAATACAGTTTGGACCCAATCAGATAGATAGACTTGCTTGTTGTCGGTAAGCATTCCCAGGCATCAGGTGGAGGCAGGTAATCTTCCATTGCAGGGCTTAGTTGGAGAAAGACTGGGAGGGTGGACACTTCAGAGCATTCAACCTGAAGACCGATGGCTGTCAGATCTAGTCTATGATATGAAGAACCACCAAAAAATGCATCTCTCGAAAAAAAAAAATCAGGACTCAACACTATTTCTTCGCGTGTGAGCACAGATTGAAACGTACAGTGACCAGTTACTGTTTCCGGATGACGTCCAGCTTTCAGAGTGGTCCGCACCATTTTTTTTTTTGTGCCGGTCTTTACTTGAAACCACACCAGCCAAGCAGAGCAGAGCGGATGAATAATTGACGCCCGCATTCTGTACTTTGGTGAATTTTAAAGCTGTATTCTGTGGAGGTTCTAAATGGTGAAGGGAGGCCACGTTAATCATTCATGAGCTGCTTTTACCTCGCTTTGCTCTGAGTCACTGTCCCGAAGGCGGGCGTGGAGAGGAGAGGCGTAGTAAGAGGATAGGAAGCGGAGAAATGGCATGGCCCAACAGATTATCTTGTTTCCATCCCCCATGTGAGTTTGCAGCCAAAAAGAGACTCAGGCATTTCCACCTTGCTTCCGTGCTTAGATGAGGATTTTTTTTTTTTTTTTTTTTTTTTGCTTAATAAGCTCAAACTATAAAAGTCATAACCTCAAGGTTTGCCTCGTGGAAAGTGACATTCCTGTGTGCAGTTTACAAATAAATGAATGGGAAAATATTTTCAAGAGGAGATTATGGAGAAGCACTGTCTACATATTTGAATGAGAATTACTTTCATTTATATATGGGATAAAAAACAGTGGTTTTTGTCTCTTCATTTTCATTTGCTGTATATTTACCGTATCACCCTTTCGTGAAAACAACTGAGAACCATCTGAGCTTCTGAACAGGAGAGAGGAGGGTCATCAGTTATGCTGTGAGTGTCTCTTGGCTCAAGTATCAATATTTTATAGCCATCACTACTACTCTGTGGTCGTAGAGATCAATGTTTTTCCTGTTGCGACATAAGAGAGCAAAGAAAACCTCCTTTCAAATGGACCCAGGGGAGGGAGGCCTGTGGCTCCATTAGAGGACCCTTGATGTAGCAGCTGAATAACATGTCTGATAGAATATCTCCTCCTCACTGAGACGACTCTCAGGCCCAACCTGCGAATCAACATTGGGTCACACCTAAAAGAGATTGGATAAATAAACTTGTCTGAACGGCCTGTTAGCGGTGTTGTTCTAGAATGACTCAATTCACAGTTTCTTGATGACTTAGCTTGAGTTCATCTACTCGCAATGTTTGTTGTAACAAGAGAAGTTGTACAACTGTGTCAGTTGCTGGGTGAGGAGCCGAGTCAGAGGTGTAGTTCAAACAAACATCTCCCTTCCTCTTTTCTCTCCTACTTATGTGTTTTTTTTTCTCTCTCTCTCTCTTTAAAGGGAGCTGATGCCCAAGACCCTGGAAGGTCAGATCACCATGGAGAAGACTCCCAGCTACTTTGTGACCAGGGAGGCTCCGGCCAGGATCTCCGCCATGTCCCGGGACACTAAGTTGATCGTGGTGGTGAGAGACCCAGTCACCAGGGCTATCTCAGACTACACACAGACACTGTCCAAGAAGCCGGACATTCCCTCTTTCGAGAGCCTCACTTTCAAAAACAGGACTACAGGGCTCATCGACACCTCGTGGAGCGCCATCCAGATCGGCATCTACGCCAAGCACCTCGACAACTGGCTGCAATACTTCCCCATGGGCCAGATACTGTTTGTGAGCGGCGAGCGACTCATCAGCGACCCGGCGGGAGAGCTGGGCCGCGTGCAGGACTTCCTGGGACTCAAGAGGATCATCACAGACAAACACTTTTATTTCAACCAGACCAAGGGTTTCCCATGCCTCAAGAAGGCAGAGGGCAGCAGTAAACCCCACTGCCTGGGAAAAACCAAAGGCCGGACCCATCCCAATATTGACCCTGAGGTGGTGCAGAGACTGAGGGACTTCTACAGACCGTTCAACCTAAAATTCTACCAGATGACAGGACACAACTTTGGTTGGGATTGATGTGAAAGTCATCAGAGACACTGTTCAATTCCTGATTTTTTTTTTTCTGTGATTCAATGGCAAAAATGTGGAGATATTGCTATATATATGTAAATGTACAGAAATCTATTTTATAATAATTTATTTTTTATTTTTAAGCAATTAATTCACTAAGCTGCCTAACCTCGTTTGTTGACAACATCTGTCCTGCATCTTACTCATTTAGTTTTTTTTTTTTTTACATTCCTCCATGTTTTTCTGATTTTTCATGCTCTTTTTTTTTTAAGGTCCTATAAAGTATTTTCTGGTGCTTTATGAACATTAGCTATTAGCAATAACTGAAAAAGTTCCTAGGTTAACACATTTGATAAGCACCACAATACGGGTACAGCAAGCTCACAGTGGTGGCAAACGGTGTTTGATATTTCTACATTTGCAATATAAATTTTATTTTTTGTCATGCAAAGGGAACAGCGGCATTGATCATGAAACTAGGTCACAGTTCATAATACCAAACTGCATTTTAAGAGAAGTGCATACTTTTTGGAAGTAGACATCTGTATGTGCTTTGTTTTTTTTGCAAACCCTGTCTCTTTGGGTGTAGTTCTGCTCACAGGTGTTTCACTGGAACACAAACCGTCCACTTCCACTTACCACTCAGTATAACACGGATCAATAGATCAATGGACGCTCGTTGTGTCAGTCATACTTAAAGAATACAGCTGCAATTTGGTCCTGGGTGCTAGTGCTGTCTACTTGAATAAGTGACCCATCCGTCAAAGGTTTAATCCCATCCCAGGACCATATCAGGGCCTGTGTTAACATTATGCTGATTAGGTAAAGGTAACTGGGAGATCAATCCAGGCTCTGCTCCCTAACTCCCCATTAGAAGCAGCGTTGGCTCTGCGCCAGACTTCGAGCCCTATCCATTTAGTTCATAGCTCACGCTAAGTTTCAATCAAACTCAGTTTGTCATCGATTTCTTTTTCCTTGCTTGGTTTGCTGAGATGGAGCACAGCGTGGTGGAGGCCGGGGCATGTGCCTTGTTCTGAGACGGGATGCGTGAAGCAGCGGGAGCGTATCTGGTATAAGTCGAGCATGAAGATAGCGAAGATGACATACTCCAAACATATCTTATCCCACACTTTTACAGAGATCAGAGGAAAGGGGAGGGTTTTCAGGTGAAGCATGCAGAGCGCAGCAAATGTGGCCTCAGGCAGGCTTTAAGTGCGGCAATCCTCATGTGCCAATGTCCTACGGTGTGTCTATTATGCCTTATTCACCACATTATGTCACTACAGAGCTCCACCTTAAAATCCTTGCCAAAAAACAACAAAACAACCTTATGTTGATAACACATTTCCCAGCCCAAGTTTTTTTTTTTTTTATACTTTTTTGTCATTTTGCTTGAGTTCTTACAAGGGGTAGAAAAAAAAAATGTGTCAATAATATTCTTTGAAGCGCTGTTCCGTCTCGCTGCAGCGGGAGGCATCCTAATTATGGAGGTGACCATGCTGTGATACGTTGTAGCACTTTGTGGAGGTCCTGAAGACGATGCAGGGATAAATGTTAAACGGATTCATGTTTAAGACCCAGATGAGGAGCTGCATGTGATCATGCAGGACACTAGTTTAAGTTAAAGCCATTCTCACAAATGAAACGTTACTGGGATCACCAGACAAAGTCAGGGTGTTACTCATCATTTCATCATGTTACATTTTGTTGTCCTTGTTTTCTGTGGAAGTTTAGGAAACCTCGTGCCTCATTAACTACCCTGTATGACGCAGTTGGACGCTCGTGGCGTGGCCTCATCAATGAACACACTGTATTTGTTTCTTAGTAGTACTTTGATTTTCCTCTGTCTAACTGAGCATCTATTCTCACAGAGAGAGTTTCCAGCCTACACCTCTCATTCCTCTCACAATTGAAGTGTTTATGAAAGCATTTATGGTGAGCCCTTTGAGTTGTTGCATCACGGAGGGAACACGTCACTGATGGAGCACAACATTTGAATCATGAGGGGAAAAATATTATAATATTATCCAATAAAACAACCAGCATTCATGGGTTTTTTTTTCTCCATGATGCTGCATTTCTTGTGGTTGAGTTTTATTCAACCTGTTTTGAATTCTAAAATGTTAGAAATATCTGTCTTACCCACATATTATATGTATTTAGACTAGCAGATGTGTATGTACAGAAATGAGAAAGACATGTAAATCAAGTATTTTACACAATGCAAAAGCAAAATGGAACAGATGTTTCTAGATAATTAAATACTGAACATTCATAATATTTCTTTGTTTGAAGAAATAAATAAAATATATATATTTTACCAAAACATTGAGAACTGTTGTTGACTTTTTTATATATGTACTTTGCCATTGAGATAAAAAACTTACATGTATATATATTTTTTAATACTTTTTTTTATGTTGAGCTCCACTTAAAACGCTTCAGTTTGAAAATTGTCAAAAATACCAGCTTCCTTAAACGCAGCGTTTGTATAATTATTATATACAGTGTATAACAATGTAAAGATATATATGTGTGTTTGTGTGTATATATATAGGCACACACACATATATTCGCATTTTCAAGCGCACAGATTTAAAAGTCGAGTTATATTATATATATTTTTTTATTTATTTGTATTATAATTTATTTGCGCGCGTATACACATGCACCTAAGCAAAAATCTATATTTTACCAGTAAACTAGTAAACGTACACTAGTAATTTAGTGAAATATTGATGTGTGTGTGATGTCAACGGTTGATTTAACACGAGTGTAAGCCGTTAATATTAATTAACGGACAGTAACGTGACGGTCCAATCAGTCTAATTACTTTCACCTGCGTCACGTCCAGACTGACGTCAGCGAGTCCTGTACCACACCGTCATTCAGTACAGTATTTATTATTGTTTGTTTGTTTCTATATCTCAAAAAGACAACTTTTTTTTTCTTATTTATTTGAGAACATCTAGCCGTTCATTATGAACGAGTTTGTTTGTGTTCAGTCGCCGCCGCGAAGTGAAGCTGATAATAAAAACATAAAATGGAGACGGTCGATGTTGGGTAAGTGACAAGTTGTTGTTGTTGTTGTTGTTGTTGTTTAATTTCGCGCTAAGAGCCACTTCTGCTAGATGATGTGTATGTTATGTTGGGAGCCATGTTTGTAGCGGACATATGGGTTTTGTACTTGAATATGAAGATACGGCTTTAGGGCAGGGATCTGAAACCTGCAGCCCGCGGGCCACTGGCGCCTGTGTAACGACACTTTGATGGCCCCACCTTGATATGAGAATTTACTCTTAGTGCAGACCACACGATTTATAAAGGGGCTTTACTGCAAGTCAACAATGACAACAATATTCATGATGGAAGCACTCAGTGTGAAACAAAGATCTGGGTCAATATGAGTATTGCAATGGATACTTTCCTTCGCTGCACTTTCCACTTTTATCTAATGCAGTTTTCTCATTCATGGAGACCATTGTTGATCGACTGCTGGGTTGATGACATAGTCATGATGCATACATTTATCAGAAAATAAATTTACTGTAATGATCTAAGCTTCAGACCATCTCAGTAAATGCAATGATGTACTATACTACAGTATGACATACATCTTTTTTTTACAAGTAAATGTCTATATTTTCTAGATTCCCACAACCTTGACTCATTCTGGTTAATTTTGTTTGTTTTCTTTCTTTATTTTTCTTATTTATTCATCTTTCTGGTTGTTTTACACAAAATCTGTGGCATTTTATTTTATTTTTTATAAAATACCAATTTCTTCCCATTTGTAGGTGTGGCCCTTTGGTGAAATGACAGCAGTGGCAGTGGCCCCTTAACTTATTTGAGTTTGAGACCTCTGCTTTAGATTATAATTGGATCTTCCTTTGTTTAACATGGTTTTACTTTTGTCCTTCATTTTTGGTTCCAGATAATTTTCATGGCAATAATTAAGAAACTCAATATTGCTGTTTATATCTCTAAATAAATGTGGCAAGATGGAACTATTCCCACTAGCCAGAAATAAAACTAAATTTACTAACCCATAGCCAAAATGCTATTAGCTTAGCTTAGCTTTTTAAAGTGAAGCTGACTGTTAATAATGCATTTGCATTGTGACCAAAGCTATTGGGATAGCTAGCAATACTCATTTAACCAACTTTATTGTCCATGTAACTTTAACATTTATTGTGTCTGTCGGTTGCAAAGCAAGGAAATACTTTGGTTCAAGTATTTCTCTCTACTTAAATCAACATCCAGGTCATCTTGTAGTTAATCTCAATTTGAGGTTAAAATTGTTTTGTACTTAATCTCCCAACAATTTATTCCTGTCTGTATTTTTCTGCTGTACTGTCCCATACTGGCTGTGGTTATAGAGGGTCTGTGGGGTTTTAGGTAGCCCATAGCTGTGTGGGAGGTTTGGTTGCAGGCAGCGGTGGGTCTGAACACCCGCAGCCAGCCCACCTGCCTGCCTGACTATCGGAAGTGCCCCCTCCTTTTACCCACACCCTCAGTCCCAATAAAAACCAGCCTTAAGTTTCCCTATGGCTCATAATTAGATACAACTGCAGGGCTGTTTATTTACAAGCAGCAGAAACACCTCTGCATTAACAGCCAACCCATTCACAAAATCAGAGGTGATGTGTTTACAAACACACACATCCTGAGAAACCTGGGTTTCTCCATTTCTGGATGTATTGAAATGGATCCACAGATGCATTAACACATTAGCTATTGTGGGCTTGGTCAGCTTGTGTTTAGCTTTGTCTAGAATTGATGGTTCTGTTGGTTTCTAACACAATTGTATTACAATTTTGTAGCGTGTGACTATGAACAAAATCAGTGACGTGTTTAAGTATTGGTGAAATAGTGAATTGATTCACTTTTGGTATATATTTGAATCTATTTATGAAAGAAAATTTAAAAGAGCTAAATTATTCATTTAAAATAGCTTAGTTACCAAAGTTCCTTAAGTGACAGATGTATAGATGGATAGATACACAGACAGATATAATATCAGAAAAACAATGTTTTTCTTTTTGGATGAGGCAGAACGAAAACCAAGTAAACAGAGTAGTCAAGGGGTCTGTAGTTCAACAACCCACTGTAGTGCAAACAAAGACATTATGACCTGTTGAAGTTTCCACTGGTTCTCTGGTTTCCTGTGGTCCACACACGTACTGACTTGCTTTTCATCAGAGATCATGGCTGATGTTTACAGGTCTGGGGCTAGATAATTGTTCAGCTGGAGCACTGAAAGACAACATCCTGTTGTGTGAGAGGGTGAGGTGAGGGTGACCTGGGAGGGTGGGAGGGAGTACCTAGTCTAGCAGGTTGATGTAGAACATGTTCTCCTGGCACCAACCTAGTCTCCTGCATCCCAGCCACCTGTATTAACTTGTGACTAACCTGATTAACCTGTTAGCATATGTGATGGATGCACATGCTGGAAAGGAAAGGTTTCTGGGCCTCAGGCCAACTGAGTCATGTTGAAGGAAATGGTTTGTGTAATTAACAGAGAAGCTGACAGGGTTGACAGGGGGCAATTGCAGTGTTGGCAGATGACGTCTTATTTTCATTGAGGTGCCACTGTGGCTGTTGTGGGTACAGGTGGTTGCTGCTTTCAGATCTGAACACACTTGGCGATGCTGGAAACTTGAGAGCTGTATCCACTTCCTTCCTTTTAGCCACCCCCTGCTTAGTACATCACATAGACCACATCTATCAGTTTTTCACATCTGGGAAAAACAATTTGGTTTACTCTGGTCTGTTGCCTTTTCTTTAGCTTGATACTGCACTGCTTAAACCTTGCATAGACTACAGCACATTTTTTCAGCTGTGTGACTGTTTGGGAATGCGCACACTTTTTGGCTCAATTGTGCATTGTGTGGTCTGCATGGGGTAAGGACAAGCGATTATGACTTCACTATCGCCTCCAGACCACTTCACTATTGATAGGATAAGAATCACACATGTCCTACTGATTTAGCCACAGTTATTGCCTCATCCTGCCATACTCCAACATGTGTAAACATAGATGCATAGAAGAAAACAAGTTAACAACACGAACCAGCGTGACAGTATTGACAGACCACACCGGAAAGACATTTTCTTACAAGCACATTGTTGTTGCCTTCTCTTTCTATGTGCTCAGAAGTCTCAGAGAGCAACTTTGAGCATCTAAGCTTCTCCCACTACTGCATTCTTCCTTATCATTATCTATTTACATTACAATAGAGTTGACTGCCATTTTTATCCAAAGCAGTTCCAGCTACAGCACAATGATGGGTACATGGATGTACAGTGTGAGCAGTCCAATCGTACATCAGCATCAGAAACCCAGCGATTCATTCACAGGTGTGCAGTTCAGTATGAGGAGCAGATTGACGCCACAACTACAAAAAAGTTACACGGTGTATGTCAGGCTTTAAGTTACTTTTATAATGTTTCAATGGTTAGCAGTGAGTTGTGACCTTTGTACCGCTTTGACTTTACTAACACCTTCAGGTATAGTTTTCCTCTCTTAAAGGAGGAGTTAAATTGTTGGTCCTAGACAACGTCACCTTAGTGAGTTAGAATTATTGCAGCCACTGCACCATTCACATCAATCAATGTAAAGACTTTCTGTTGTTGGCTTTTGTAACCTTTGAGTGTTGGAACACTAATAAGTAATCTAGTAACCACTGTGTGCACTGTACTGTAAGAAGAAAATTTTCCACATTACCCCTCAAAAGTATTTCATTTTACTAAATATTCTTCGTTTATGGGCAATGTGATGCTAAAAAACAAATTATAAAACCAAATACATGAATTAATACTATAAAATATAAATAAAACATAAGCAAAGACCATGCAAATTGGCAGATGAAAGTGGATGAATGCAAAACGACAAATGTGATTTGTTAACATTATATACATTTATTCAAAAATAAAATGTTTCAGGATGCAGAATTACAGAGGCAACATTTGCTTATATGGTTACACTACATTATGGAACTAGTACTGTGGCGGTTAGCAAGCTTGCTTCAGAAGCAGAGAGTCTTCGGTGGGATTCCCAGAGAAGCCACTTGCTCGGTAATGTTAGTTGTTAATTGTATAAATGTAAATTTAAATCTAACAAATGTAACGTTAAGGCTTGACTGTAGGTTTGTGGCGCAGGCCATGTGTTGCATATAGAAGCATGTAATCTCACCTCAAGATAGCCTAACCTCACAGATCTTGTACTTGTGAAATATGTTAAAGCATATATACAGGCTGGAATTATTGCCTTTCAACAATGTTTTGTGAAACAAACCTGTTAGGTGTGAACCTGGCACATGAATAAAATACTAGTCCTCCCAAACTAAAACTGGAACAGAATAAATTTAGATCTGCATTTGTCACTGGAATTGGGTGAGAAGAGACAAGCTGGAGGCAAAGCAGAGCTGGCTCACATCATCACAGACAGTGGTTGTTTTCTCAGTGGAATTCCCCACAGTCTTCAAAAACAGAGCTCAACATACTGTATCAAAACATGACCTGCTGCTGCTCTGGAAAATATCAATTTATTTTTAATGCAAAATATTATTGTACCACTTGCCAGATATTAAACTAAAACAAAACTAATTTAAGAGTGTGACATGAAGGGGTTACTTGAAAAACATATCAAGTCCACTATATGTCAGATCTGGGCTTCCTGCCATTAACTATTCAACTCTTCCCTCCTCCTTCTACTCCTGTGTAACCACTGTTTCCTTTTCCTGACAGATGTCAGACATGCTGCGACAGGCGATCCACAGTGAGGTTGTGAAGGGAGGAAATCGGGGGGATGAAGATGGAGTCTATCTTATCACCACAGGTATAAATGGAGATTGACTGATGAATCCTTCGGAGCAGACGTTGCTATTTTACATGGGTTAATGATCAGTTTAACAAAGGTGGTGTCACAGCAGAGCCCTCCATAGATATCCCACCAGGGTGGCTTTTCCATGATGATGTCATGATCACTTGCTCATTCTTTTGTCTCTGTCCCTCAGTCAGACCATGGTAGCATCAATATATTACACACCCTATTGTTCATTGACAGTGAAGTCTAGTACTAACACATGCAGGTGGAGTGTACGGCAGGCCAGCTCTCACACTGGTCATTATCAAAGGGATAAGCAAAAACAGTCAGGGGGAAGGATACAGTATATGTAAACAGTAGGCAGGTGGGCTTTGCTCATTATAATGACTAGAGGTGATTTCAGTTGTCATGACAAAACAAATGTAGCCTTGGTGTGTAGATCATCCAAACCGTAGTAGTTATTGTTGTTGTTGTTATTGCTATTATATGTTAAAGACAGAGCTGCCCTGCTCCTGAATGGCTATGAACATTCTAAACTCCAGAACGGTTAAAATGTCTTATATTAACTCATATTTAATGTTGCGAGGTTGTTATTTGTAGATTGGATTAGTGGATGTCCTAAAATACTCTTATCGTAGTAGAGATTAGATTACATAGATAGAAATTACATACATAGAAATCTATCTATCTATCTATCTATCTATCTATCTATCTATCTATCTATCTATCT
>JAFBJS010002409.1:389563-410259 GCA_016785265.1 Paraplagusia blochii
TATATCATCCAAACTCTAGTAGTTATTGTTGTTGTTGTTGTTGTTGTTGTTGCTATTATATGTTAAAGACAGAGCTGCCCTGCTCCTGAATGGCTATGAACATTCTAAACTCCAGAACGGTTAAAAATGTCTTGTATTAACTCATATTTAATGTTGAGAGGCTGTTATTTGTAGATTGGATTAGTGGATGTCCTAAAATACTCTTGGACATATTGTAGTAGAGATTAGATTACATAGAACTTTATTAACCCTTTGGGAGTTCCCTTGGGAAATTAAGGTATAAAAAAGTTGGAAGTGTACATACAGTATCTATCCATCTATCCATCCATCCATCCATCCATCCATCCATAATCTCAGTGCCTGTTGTAGGTTTCTGATATTGTTAAAGTAGAAGATATTGATATTGTTGAAGTACTACTACACAGACGCAATACTGCTGCAAAGGTTATCATCAAGGAACTACTGTACTCTATGTGAATGCAGTACAGTTAAAGGTGTCATTATATGCGGCATTCCAGGTGCGTTCATTTCCATGAACACATCACTTGTATCTGCCAGTGTGAATGTGTTGGAGCACACATGATGATGGACTAGATGAGAGGCAATGAGTGAGTAGGAGACAGCACTCTGTGTGAAGTTTCATCTCAGCGTCAACCCTGCTGAGACACTTTAATGTGGTCAGACACACGTCGAATAATGCATGCAGCAGTGGGATCCAGCATCTGCCCTTATCAGGGACAATTGGCCTGTCCCTGTTGGCATTCATCTTCATCCTCTTATCTGTTATCGGGTTTTAGGGGCAGTAGTCTCTATGACAGCCACCCAAATCACACAATACTGTGAGCCATAGGTATCTGGGTTGGGAGAGTGCATAACTACCAAAAAAAGTGTGTTTCTGTAGTGTGTAATGCACTGACCATGAATTTCGTTTCAACGTATTAAAGGATATGTACAAAGTACTGTTTAGAGTCCATGTGGCCCACTTTAAAGGACTTTAGGATAATACTTGTTGTAATCTGGGACGTTAATGTCCAAGACTTTTTTTTGAGACATACCCTGTGACTGAGAAAGCTGACTTTGGTCCTGTTTTTGTGTCTGTCTTTTTTACTTAATTCTAAAGGGGAAGCAAATGTGGTCACGTCTGCGAGTGTGTTTGTGTGTGTAATTGTGCACGCAAGGGGCACACATGTTGGTGAAACAGAAGAGCTTCCACATGCTGCTGTGCTGGCATCACCAGAAACCACTGCCGCTGCCTGGAGCAGAACAGAGTAGCATTTCATCTTTGTTGTCAGACCTCAAATGTGTGCTGCAGTATCAATAGTTATCGCTCGTCACTCCAGAAACCATTGCTCTGTCGTTCTGCCCGATCCCAGCTCTAATCAGGTCCTGACGAGAACCCTCATGCATCATAGTGTTGGGTGTGGAGGTGGTTATTTAAGATGGTTGAATTCTCCTTTACCACTGTGAATTCCCAATTCTGGTTGTGGAAAAGAGGTTCATTTGGGGTTTTCCTCCAGAGATGAAGCAGACGCAGTGACAGAGCGGCTAAATTTAAACCAAGTCTGTCAGTGTGTGCTGACTGGATGTATCACAGACTGCGTTCATTTTTTCTTTCTCACTTTCCCTAATGACCATTATATCAATTGCCTGCTTCACTGCAGCAGTTTAACGTCAGTTACAGTTTTAAGGTCAGTACATTAGTCTAATAAATTTATTCATAGCCTTCTTCCAGCCCCAAGGGCTGGTGGGCATCTCCTTTAATAAGACACTGACATCTGTCTGCTGAAATTGCCCATGGAGCACCATCTTCCACAAATGGAGGCCAAAGAAACCCCTGTGTATGTGCTGTTTTGTTTCAAAATACAGTCAACTGTTTAAATACTTGGCTGCTTGCCATCAAACACCAGAATGAAATGAACATATTAGCTCTATGTCAATGAACAACATCCCACCCACACCACTGTAGTAAACAGTAGATTTTTCTTTTCCAACATATAACTGTTCATTCTCCCAATGGTTTCCCAGTGGAATACCATATCAAAACTTAAAGATTTGTATTCATGGATTGTCTTTCTCTTTTCTGACCTATTTTCAGACTCTTTCTACTACTGTTGTTATTGCATAAAAACTGGTGGCAATATTGTCCTACTTACCCATCTGTGGAAGTGAATGTCAGAAATGCTTAATAAGATTTGGATTATCCAGTAATGTCATGTTGGAAAATTTAAGATCTATTTTTTCCACATGAATATTATTTCCTTCTTTTTTTCTATATTTTATTATTTTGTTTCATTGCAGTAGCTTAACTCAGTTACAGCTAAATATCGGTCTGACAGGACAGCAATAATAAGCTTAATAAAGTTTAAAAATCATACAAGGTTATATATATGCTGTTTTTTTATGAATACATTTTATATGTTATTTGTTAAAGTACGGCTTATATGATATGATAGGATCGGAGATTTGGCGAAAAGCAGAAAATAAAATATCAATGTGAATTGTTAAACTCAAGTGGAACAGAGAACTTGTGCTGTCACTAAGGAGAGACTACTGACCTCAGTGCCACTGGAGTCTGTGTCCTTTTTAATGAGTGGCAATAAAAACAAATGGCCAGTTACCATCAGCTTGTCCTCCTGCAGGGCTGAAAAGGTCAAGGAGAGATGTGAGAAGTGCCACTGATCTTCCATTTGACTTTGACGGTGTTGGTGGGTGTAGCCTGCATAAAATTTCACCTTCTTAAAAAAATCTTTTATGCATATTTTTAAGGTGCATTGATTTTACAAGGGTGGGAGTGACTATTTGATGGTTGCTTTGTTTTTTGGTTTTTTTTTCCTCTCTCCACAAGAGTGAGGCAGATGTAAGTCAAGGTAGACTTTTTTTTAGAAAATGCAGAAGCAGGAATGGAAAATTAGGCTAAAGAGTTAAGGGGCAAGAGTCTGCAAAGCTTTTTCCTTCCTCCGTCACTCCTCCGCTCCTCCATATTCTGTCCATTAGTGTGAGTGTTTTTTTTTTTTTTTTCCACACGATGGTTACATTTTTTTGGTTGACTTATTCCTCATGAAATATGCCTTGTGTTGAAGGTATTGGATGGAGGAGGTAGACGGCAGTGGTGGATCAGATGGGGTGGTAATTCAAAACCGTACCTGGAGATTATCTATTCATGTTTTCAGCCTTTTATTCTGGCCACTTCTTCACATAAATCCCTTGGCAGCCAATTAAAGGACCCTGTCTCCCTTCATGATAAAAGGGCTGCTAATGCCTAAGCAACAGTTGGCACTAAAAGTGATGAACTAAAAAGTTATCAACAAGCTACGATTCTTTCACATGAGAGATTTTACTGGTTCTCTGGTAGGAGACAAAGTGGAGATTGATAGATGCAATGAGGGAGGACATGGAGGTAGTTGGAGTCAGGGTTGAGGATACAAAAAACAGGGTGAGATGGTTGTTTCGCTGTGGCCTCAGAAGCAGACAGTCCTGGGTGTGATGTGCCACTTGCCCGTAATGTAAGTTGTTAATTGCATAAATGTAATATATTAAACATAAATGGAATTTTTTAGACTTGAAAAAATGTAATTTTCCCTTGACTTTATGTTTAGCAATTGCATTAATTCTAATCTCGTTTCATTGTATTGAGGTGACATACTGCTGGGCAATAGATGTGTCTGGCATCAAGTTTCTAAATGACATATAAAACTCAATCATGACGTGGCACACTTGATGAAGAGAGTAGTTCCAACTGGGAACATTCGCATTTACTACCTACTCAGCCACTTTGTACTAATGCGGTGCATGACACCTCTCCACAGCCGCTGGTGCTGCAGAGACAAACAAATGAGAGTCCAGATGTTACACTGCATCTGCATCTTCTCTTCACCAGTGCAGAAATGCATTTATTTTTATTTATTTCTCAGTGGTCACCATGCGCATGCCTATGCATGTGAGTGAAATAAGATTTTTTAATAAATTAAAAAAGAGAAACCCCAGTTAAAGCATGAGTGACCAAGGTGGAAGCCAGCACTATACTGTGCATTTACAGATGAAAATTTCATGATGCTAAATCTGGACATACTTTTAGTGTCACTCAGGATTATGGCAGCAGCCTGAGCATTCATGAATTAATAAACCGAAAGAAGGATCTGGAGACTCAGGAGGAGTGAGGAAGGGAGAAGGCGGGATCAGTAATCAAGCTGGAAGTCAATGAATAAATAGATCAATAGAAGTTAAAGAAAAATGAACCTGTCTGCACTTTTATGTTGGACCATTGAGGTTTGCTGATAGAGTGGATTGGATAAGCCCCATATCAAGATCCTGGTTTGTATAATGGTAAACTATGTTAGCTCTCTCTCTCTCTCTGTGATTTGATTGTAGAGTTTTTATTTATTACAATACTTATTTCTGAGTTTGAGGCCATGGCTTTTGGTCAAACATACCATAAAAGCTGAACCCTGAACTTAAGCAAACCAAAACAACCAGTCCTAAATAGGGATGATATGTAATATCATTTATATATTTCTGCACTGCTCTTACAGGGACACAGTGCTGCACACATTTTAAAAACTTTTCAGATAATGTGAAAAGCCTAAATAAGAGTGACTAGCAGGCAGGCAGGCAGACAGACTGCAGTAAATTAAGACATCACTGATGGTGTGAACAGCTAAACAAATATTGTGGACAGCCTTGGTCCCCTACTGTCCTATGCTGTGCCACACAGCCCCTACCCAGGTGAGATGATATCTCAGTATCTCTCTCACTGTTGGAATGTCAAGAGGCTGCACTATTGACCCAGATGGAGCTGCCACTCAGTGTTAGTGTGTGTGTGTGTGAGAGTGTGTGTGTGTGAGGAGGGGTGCATTTTAAGGCTGTGGCAGATTTTACCCCTGTGCTTCCCACCGGCTCCGTCTGCTGTTCTCCTGGTGGCAGAGGGACACCAACAGAGAACAGACAGGTGCAACGTCTTTGTGTCCGTGGTCCACTAACATATCTTCTCCCCTGACACTCTCTAGCCTCATGCGTTTGAAGACCAACCTTCCACATTCTCCTTGTGTTTACTTTTGCTCTTTTTGTGTAGCTTAAACTGAAAGTGGTTATGATGAGGGAAGTGCTCGCTGAAAAGACCTGAAATTTTTTTTGCCAATTTTAAATGATGCAAATAGAGCAATGTATGAGGTTTGAATTACTTTAGTGATGCAATTAATCTGTGGAGATATGCAAAAGAAACGCTGTTGAAAACTTTTCGGTACCTATTCTATTTCAGAAAAATACAGGATCCACAGTTTTAGAAATAAATATTAACACTACAGCAGAACAAGTCATGTTTGGAGCTTTGATCTACAACACCTAAACTATGGCAGTTTTTTCTTGTCTGCTGAGTAGGGCTGTTTTTGTGGTAACAGCAAGTTTAACTCCTCTGTGCAGTTAATTGGAATTTGATGGATCTGAACTGGTTGAACAGACCTTTGGTTGTGAACAAGAGCAGAGACAGAAAAGAAGTGTAGGATGGTGAGAGTGCTCTCTTGCTGTGCAGCCCTGCCAGGGTTAAATCCTGCAAATAATTTCTGAAGCCAACCACGTACACACAATGCCAAAATGCACAGGGCACATTATGTGTCTCTCTTGCCATCTGCCACGCTAATCATTAGAAAGGATGTCACACTGGGTTGAGGGTCTCAGAGATGCTGTGCCTTTCTTTCTTGTGCCTCACCCACTCAGTCAATCTTTTGTTTGTCCTCTGATCTCAATTTATGGGCCAAATATTAGATTGGATTTGAGGGGAAATTGATTTGTTTTCAGCAAAGGAATCCCCAAAAGATGCAGAGGTGGTGACACAGGACCACATGTGTGTTTCCCCTGTGGTTTGGCTTGAAAGGTCAGAAGATTTCTGTCCTTGCATGAAGCAAATGCTGCATACAAATGCATATACATTTGCATCAACTTTTTGTTGTTCCTTCAGGTCTCCCCTTGTATGATTTGCATCTCCACATCACTGTAGCCTCCCTGTTGTTTGAACTAATGATGTTTCTGCACTCTCCTCCCTTCTCTGCATGTGTGTTCCTTGTTTTTTGTTTTTGAAATGGCTACAAAAGCAATGGCTTCATACACACAACACTTTGAACATGAACACAGGTTTGAGATTAAAAGAGAAATCTGTCAACATAAATTGTCCAATTGGACTTCTATAGTTTAATTATCGGTGCTACTCAAATAAATTCTATTTTATTAGCTTAGCACTAAATATGTCATGAGGATATTGCATATACCTAAATCCAATCACTTTGTGGTTTCCTCGGTTCTTTTGCCTTTTTTTTATTTCTTGACAATGAAGATGGGTAGTGGTCTTGTGGTCTTTTCTATGTTCGATTGTAGTCTGAACAGTAACTGACATTTGACTCCGTCCTGTTTTCATCTGAGCATCTAATCCTGCTGCAGATATCTAGGAAAACTTCTGGTAGATAGAAAGGCTTTGTGGAATATGGAAAAGATTTAGGAAGGAAGAGGAGGGTTATTAACATTTGCAGAACCAGTTCAATAAATCACTAAGTACATTTACATGCACATTCAAGTTGATCTCCAGTCTTACTGTAGCTGCACTTCCCATTTAGATGGCCTTGTCCCAGTGCACAAGCACAGGAAAGGAAATTAACAGTGTCTAAAGAATTTAAGAAAGGATTTAGGAAATGTATTTATGTCTTTGTCTGTCAATGTGGCAACACATGATGCATTAGTTCTGTAAAACTGAAATTAAATATACTAGAATATACATGACGAATTTATATTTACTTTCCTTTACATTACGGTTGGCAGTTTTGTCCTAACAAAACTTTTATGCACTGTTGCTTGTAATCATCGGTAAGATCAGAGCATGTGTTCAGTCCAAGTCAAGATTTAAATATGTAAAACCCTCAAAGTCTCAGAAATTAGTCATTCCGAGTGGATCCCTCCAGAAAACTTGATATACCACATCTCTATGCTTATTCAGTCAAACATTTTTAGCAGATTTTATACAAAATAAAATCTAGTAAAGCGATTCAATTCTATATTATACCTCTTTTGTGTTTAGAATGAAAGACATGCCTGTAAGAAAATGTAATAATTCAGCTGCAGCATTTTAATGTTTTGAATTTTTATCTTCTTCTTCAGGTTTTGGATTTGTCTGTACTGATGTCAAAATGCCTTAACACTCCACAGTTGTCCAACACTATTCACAATGTGTGTCCTCAGAATATCACAAAATATTTTTTATTTTATAAATATTACATAAAAACAAACTATCTCTTTTTAAAGCAGTACAATTATGTGTTAATATAAAGTGTCTTCTTTATGATATGGGGCTTCTTTATTAGTTATTATTATTCATTATTGTAGCGTTCTCCACTATGCCACAAAGTTGGTCTGAATTCAGAGCTGCTAGTTTGTTAACTTCAACTGTCTCTTGATAAAAGTGTGATGCATGACAAAGCATTAGAGAAAGATAAAAATGGGATTGAGAAGAGAAACAGTGAAGATGTTTTAAGTACAAGCTGGCGACTGGTCCCACAGACACTTGTGTCATTTCACATCCTTTTATGGAGCTGGGTACTTGGGAAACCATGCTGTATCCTCTGGAGTTTCCCTGGTGATGACCGCAGGGAAGGATGTTATCACTGTTTTAAACATAGAGTGAGGATGCATTAGCAGCTCAGTGGTGAAGTGGTGACAGTTCCCTCCAGGACAGGAAGCATTGAGGAGCAGTGAGGATGCAACGGAAACTCTTTCATTTGAGTCTTCAACAGGTGTTGGGTTGAGGAGTGGGAAAATACAAGAACATTTTATGTTGCCCTTGAAAAAAAAAATCCTGGGGAATGTTTTATCTTTGGTAAAAACATCAATGTTATCAGTGCCTACATAATGGGACATTGGAGTTTTCAGAGAGGAACATGTGACCTATGCCCTCAAAGAAAAATAATTCCTGCTAAATCACAATGTTCCTTTTACTGTTTACTTGATATATTTGGAATTATTCTGAATATTTTTGTCATAGTACTATGGCCACTTGTCATTAGCTTGTCTGTGACGATGGATGTTTTAGAAGTTGCAATGGAAGGACAGCAAAACTTGAAGAAGAATAGGCAAAGACATTATTGAGAGGAAGTTTGTAAAAATCAGTCGAAAGACAAGGCAAGAAGTGACAGCAGTTACAAATATGTAGTGGAATGGAGAGTTAAGAAAAATAATTCCTCTGTCACACTAAACACAAAGACTCAACAGTAGAAGAATGCCAATGTTTCCTAGGGTTCATTTGGATTGTTCCACACTTAAACAGACAAATTCAGACTAATTGCAGCCCACTGTCCACCTCACTGTGAGACAGGCCACGACTGGGGTCAGATTGGCATCAATCACACGGCCTCAGCCACAAGGATCTGCTCACGCTGTGGAGACCGTTTGAATGGCACTACAATAGGCTGTGGTCATCTTCCACTGTCCTATTGAAGGGGGTGGCTGCTGATGAGGTCACAGCTCCCTGAATGGACAGTGACCAGCAGTGACCCAGTCTTTATTGGTATGCAAAGTAGTAGAAGTGGTCAGTGACAAGGCTGTGTGGGGTGTGGGAATGGATTAGTGATAGATGTAATGATGGTCCATGACTGTTTATTTCACTGGCAGAAGAAGATGAAAAACAGGGTAATATGATGTAGTACATTTGTGTGTGTGAATACACCGCTGCTTTCTTTTTCCTCTTTTCTCTTGAAATACCTGCCATGTTACATATTGCTCTTAAAACTGTCTCAGTCCTGTGTTACAGCTGCAGTGTGAAGTTTCACTCAACATCTCTAGGTGGCTGAGTGAATTCATCTGGCTATAAACACACAAGAAGGCAACTGACACAATGTTGCTTTGAGGAAAACACCATATAGACATAAAATTCAGGGCCCATTATGGCAGTGAGCTTTTTTCTCTTGTTGAAATGTTTTGTAACATATCTTGATATTAATATTTGGCCATTATTTGAACCACTGAAACAGTTGTTTTATCTTAGTTTATATTAACCGTTTTAAATTAACCTTTCTTCTCTTTGCCTGTCTGTTTTTTAGCTCTCTCACATTTACTTTTTACATTTTTTGTAAAAAAAGAATTACTTAATATTTACTTTACCTTTTTATATTGAAAGTAGAAATACAGCAAACATATTAGAATACTGTTACTTGGAGCATGGCCACCAAATTATTGCCACCTGCACTGGTCCCTCCTCCACACTTGGCCCATTTATTCTGATGGAAATACCAACTGAGTTACACGTCATGCCATACTTTCACCAACACCAATCTTCCAGACCTGGGTTAATGGCTAAAACAGCAGATACACCATTCATAGCCCCGCTCAAGAGTCCAGATGTCCTGTTCTTTTCCACTATACCCTCTTTGTATTCTGTGCTTAGAGTAAACCTAAAGGAAAAAAACAACAACGAAACATTTAAACATCTTTAGAAACATTTTGTTGGGTCATTGACTTTTTAGGAACAGACATATCTTTTCTTCATTCTTTGCACATTTCAACTTTTTCTTACAAAATGTAATGGTTCTTTGGAGGTAGGAACAATGTGCCTATGCAACAACAACTGTCAAAGTAGTAACACAAACTGAACTTGAAGTGAATGTGACTCTGACTCACGACCTGATATGGTTAGTTAGTTCGTTCACCTTGTCATTCCTCTATATGGTTCTATATGGTTCCCAGTGTCATCTGGTGAAATCTCCTTCTGCGGAGAACAGGAAGTATTTGTTGAATGCAACTGATGTCACTTGAAAGTCTGGACTCAGCAGCTGGAGTCAGATCCTTCATGTAGCATGTGGTGGACTTTAATGTGGTGCTGAAACAGCTGTCTCTTTGAGTGAATCAGTAGTTACACAGTTGTTTTATGGTTCTGTGGATTAACAACACTGTGACTTTGTTTCCAAATACAAATCTGTGCCAAAAGACATTGGAACCATTCGGTCATCACATGCTGCCTCTAGATATTTTTTTTTCCTACTAAAGTTAAAAAAAAAAAGTTTTTTGAACTTTGGTTTTGATTTGCCACTTTATTACACAACTTGGATCTCATAAAGTAAGCAGTAATCTGGTAAGATGAATACATCCTCAGATTTATTGGTGTGCTGATAGACAGATCTGATTCTAATTAATTCCCTACTGTTGCTTGACTTCTAAGTCACCTAGATTGCCTCCCCACACCCCCCATGTTTGAAACGTGATGAAGTTTTGGGGTTACACGAGAGGAAGTCGAAAATCTGTTTCCTCCTCATGACTTAAAGAGAAACCTTCAATTGCACCACTGTTGTCCTCCACATGAAGTACCAGTAGTGTTCATTGGACCAATTCATCAGGCGTACAACACATGCACATCTGCAAAAAGAATCATTGAAAGGGAACTGTTGCTCGGGCTGCTTGGTTGAAATTATTTATTCAGATGTAATTGGTTCTGTAGCTGCTGGAGTACATCAAAACATGTTCATTTGAGCTATGATTCAGCACTACTCCACAGAACGCAGCGAAGTTCAACACAAGTTCAGTTTAAATTATTCTGGAGTTATACTCAGTGTAGGGTAGGGTTGCAGCAGAACTTGTCTGGAAAATGGCAGCAGCAGCAGCAAGCACCGCAAATTCATCTGATGCATATATTATTAACTTCAATTTGTAGCAGATTTTCAACTAGTATACATGCCATATATTTCTTTTTACCTTCTCAGGAACATTTCCGTGTGCAGATTAAGACTGAAGTTGCAGAAGTCAGATATCATTGAAATATTGATGTAACATGCGGTGTTACAGCTGTACCAGCAGAGCACATGCAGTTAATTTGAGCAGAAAAGAAACACAGTCTATTAATATGTGTATACCATTAATATTTAAGTGCATTCTGCAGTTGTTGTTGGCAAAGGGGACAAGTGATGTGTGTGTAACTGTAATAAAGAAATATGATGCCATGAGTATGGAAAAATCACTAGCATACATTTCTGTGAAAAGTATCTAATATGGAGGTAGTGAATAGGTGAAGAAAGCTTCAGGCTTGAATGGATCAGCTGCCAGGTTGTTCCCTGGTAGTGCACTGTCACACCCAACACAACTTCCTGTGGGCTCACCACCCACAGTATGGAGCAGCCTGATTTGGGTGGCAATAGAACAGTGGTTGAAGATGAAGGGACATGAACAACTCTATTACTTTTCTGACAAACCATTTTACCCGCATTTGTGTCCCTCCTCCCTCACATTGGATATTTGATTCATCTTATTTAAATCATACCAGCTGAGCGAGCCTGGGCCCAGAATTAGATTAAAAAACCTCACATATGTTCTCTGTAATCCCTGTGATTTACGGCTCTATCATCAGTTGACACGTTTCCACGTCCTGGTAAATTAAGACTTGGGGTTACTACTTAATATAACCACACAACACTTTCATCCGCATCTGTCTTCATTTTTTTATTAGCTAGAGGTCGTCAACACATTTTGTCTAACTCCAGTCATTTGACCAGGTATCATTTGCAGTATTAACCTTGTTTATTTTTATTTTTACTTTTTTTTTTTGTTGAAATATGATATCATTTAGTGGTGCAAGTTCAAAGCTGATGTTGCATTAGTGTTGTGTATGTGTGTAGAGAAGCAACTGTACGCAGTTAACAGTAACCTCAATCGTAAGGATACCCAATATTACAACATGTGGTAAACATTACAGAGGAAGGAAAGGTCAGAAATCAACATAGTCTCCCTCTCTTTCCCTCTCTCACTCTCACACACACACACACACACACACACACACACACACACACACACACACACACACACTCCTAAACATTTAAATCGGAGCAGGTGCTTCTGCACTGAGCTGGAGTTCTAATTGAAACCATAGTCAACAGCATTCTCGATGCACCAACAAAATGAAAACCCTTTGTAGTCCATAGTATCACATACTGTGTAACTCTGTTATCGGTTTTTCATTGTACTTTTATTATATGAGATTAAGTAAAAAATAATCTTAATTGTTTTAGTAGTTATTGTTCAAACATCTTCTAATCTTTAATCTTTTCTTTACTGTTATGTGTAAGGTTAGGCATTGGCTACTTTTTGATCTCTTTGTTGACAATCCTTGCATAAACTTGTCAAAGTTTCTACTTGTAAAAAGACTCCCAGAATCTAAAGTACATGTCTTACGATAAATACTCCAGTAAATTGGACATCCTTGCTCAGAAAGCCCAAGAATTTTGATTGGCTTCTCTATGCTCTTTAGACTTAACCAAACCTGCCCTCTTATCTGTTATCCTATACTTTGGATTCCTTATCTGTGATTCCAGGGCATCGGCAAACTCTTTACCTTTGCTATTTGGATCATTTAAAACTAAACCTGTGTTGGGCTCTTGATCTCCCCCTTTTGATGATTACAGGAAGCCCCCGTCTCCTGCTTGGCTGTTCTCCAAGATCCTCCTGGTTCAACACTGTTTCCTGTGTTCTGGGAAGTCTGAAGAGCTCCATAGAGCAGGGCTTTGTTTTATAAGTGCAGTTCATGATCCAGGTTTTATCATCGCAGGAGAAGCTGTAAAAAGGCTGAGGGCTTTTTCCTGAACCAGAAGGTCTATGGTTCTCTGACTGCCAGGCAGCAGATTGTGTGGGCCTCGCTAGGTTTTAGATAGAGGCAGATGGGTTGTGGTTGAGTTGGTGACTTGCCCAGCAGATTTCCTTCACTATGTCCAAATTTTCATCACTGTGTCATGAAACTGATGTCACTTAATGTTCATTTCATTCTGACTCTAGACATGCTGCTCTAGACTGTTCTGTTCCAATTCAGAACAGAAAAATACATTTCTGGTAATCTATTTTAATATAGACACTAAGGGTTTTCTATTCTATTTTCACAATTGCTTAAAGTCTTAGATTTGTATTTGCATTGTTTGGTTTAGCCTTCTTCATGGCATTATATTTTTATCATCCAAATAAAATCAACATAGGTCTGGACACATGAAGAGGGTTCCATTTATTAGCTCCTTTCCTCTTTTTTGTTCTGTATCAGTGGTCTTATAAATAGGCCATTCATAAATAAATTATACTAAGTAATTTTGAAAAAAACAACAAAAAAAGTATTTTGTACCTGTAGCCGAAATTATTCTTTGCTGTAACTCATCAAAACATACCTATTGAGTCTGGAAAAACATGTTTTTTCAGACTAAAAAAAAAACTTGTGCATACTTTTTATTTTGTTTTGATAATATGTGCATTTGTGGATATTGTGTAAGGTGTTTTAGAATATTGTCTTTTTTACCACAGCTTTGATAAAAAGCATGTTGCACTGTAGCTCTAAAACAGACAACGATATTGGGATTCATTTTCTTTGATAAATTGGGAACATTTGTTAAATCATTTATGGCATATTTTTTTAAAATGAATGGATAGTTTAAAGGTGCTGTGGTCGGATTTTTGGCCCATTTGAAGAAGTAGGTTTTTTTTATAATACTAGTGTCCATCATCCTACAATAGTTTTTGTTGTTTTAGGTGCTTTATACATGAGGAAATCCTACAAATTGGCTTTTGGAAAACCACATTTCAGTTTGTCAACAGCGGTATTCATTGTTTCCACTTTTGTGTTGTGTTGGCTTGGAACTATCATCAAGGTCTTGGAAATATCATCAGGGTTTTAAGTAGTAGGTAATTTATGAACAACTACTTACTGAGTGATAACAAAAACAGAAGGGGATCACTCCACTTGTGCCTGAAGGAAATCATACGGAAGTTCCAGGAATGTGGGGAATCCCAGACTTTGTTTTGAGGAGTCGGAGGTGACCTCCCCTGGGCCTCTACAGGTGGCAGTATAAAGCACCTGGCAACATGGTTGGAAAGAGTAAAATCTGTGTTTGCATGTGTGAGGTCTGGCATTGTCAGCTGTAAATTTACAGTGGATCAGGGGGCTGAAGAGTGTCCTTCTGCAATTCATGTTCATTGGTGTTAGTCAGATGCTGAATGACCAGCCAGCTCACCTCGAACCTCCTTCTTTGACTAAGTTATCGTATTAGCAGAAATCCATCCCCTTTTATGTACCAGATGACTTCTATCCCGTGGAGCAATCCATTAAACTAGTGATTTCATTTTATCAGCTCTTCAAACACTATTATTTCAGGGAGGCTCCATTAGAGCTGACAGGTCGCAAAAAGCTCTGAATGCTTTACTTTGAAAACATCTGGTTCGTTTACATCACCCATTGAATCACATTGATCACGCATCAGCAGCATGTTTTTGGCTCATCCTCAGGGAAATTCCCACCGTTCCATGAAAATTGCACAGTGTTTGCAGGTGTATGGGAAATCATTCAAGTGTAACTTTATTCTAGCTTCTCTTTCCCTTTCATCTGATGTCTCTATGATTAGTTTTGCTTGCAAACTTGTAAAGAGGGTAGTATTTTTGAAATATGAAAGTCTGATTGAGCAACCACAAATCTTTTCTTCTTCTAAGCACCACTGGCTATGAAGGCTATAAAGAGCTAATTCCATCAAAACAAAAAGTTTAGGCCCCGCTTTTCTAATTTCCCTTCTGTGCTTATGGATTCTCTTGTCATTTCCCTGTAATCATTAACGACTGCTTCAGAGGCGAATTGATACATTTGATACAAATGATTCCTTCATGTTCATTAAGCTCCTCCAAACTCATCTTGAAATTTGCTTTTGTTGTGGCTCCCTAAAAATGTCAGATGGTGCAAAAGATGTAGTCTAATTAAGGAACGTGTGTTCTGTAGAATACAAACAAACACAAATCAGTCCCTTTCTCCTGAAGTTGTGTCTGCTTTCTAGCCTGAATGGTATTTTTTTTTTTCACGATTTATATTTCATTATTTGGCCAATGTGGGATTGGGGTCTATCCATCACTCCTGTCAATGGCTGAAGTGCACACTTCGCATGAGTTGCCACAGACACCTCTCCAGAAAATACACCATGAAATTGTGTGGCTATTGCACCACTCTGGCCATCTGCCCCACTTGTGAATCCACTCATCAACCCCCAGCCATCCCACAACCCACCTCCTCAACAGCATTACCTAATAATCTACTAATTTAATTATACTACTAACATTAACTCATCCACTTCTAACCTACTTATCCCCCAACATCTACCATTTACCGTTCATGTCTTACATACTTTAACTCAGACTTTAACTCATGTCTGTATCAATCTATCTGTCTGCCTGTCCATATATCTATCCACCTGTCTGTATGTCTGTCTGTCTGTCTAACTAACTAACTAACTTAGGACAATCTGAGCTGCTACTTTGATCTATGCCAGCCAGAGAACCCCAGACAGAACAGTTCAGTCTTTTAATTCTCTAAAGAAAGCATTTGTGCCTTAATTAACCTTCTCTGTTCAGCTACTATGCAAGAGTTTTTGTTTTAGGCAATGGGATATTTAATGACTTTGGTTCGGGTCTACATATAGAGCTCGGTTTGAACCTGTTGAGAGTAATTTATGTCCTTCTTCATCATTGGAAAAAAAAAAAAAGTTGGATAATTGTATTTACTTTACAGTTTGTTCTGAGACTTTTAATTATTTATTCTTGTGCCACTTTGGCAGAAAAATAGTTTGAAGTAAAAGTTGTAAAACCTACTTTTTGTCTGAGATGCCGTTAGTACTTCATCTAAAAAGCTTCTTTATTCCTCTTTTCTCTTCACTTCATGTAATCTACTTAGCTATTTATCTTGTACAATATATGTTGCTGCTGCTGCCCTCATCCTGGGTTTGTGCATATGCACGAGTTACACAGACTTCCCCTGGGAGCCAGGTGCTTGTCCCTGTCCTGACCAGCATTACTGCAAATCATTGAAATTCTAATAGCGCGCCTTAATTGAATACTCTTCCTATGCAATGAATTTAGCACATTTAGTCTTTTCTCAGACAGACAGACTGTTATTATAGGCTTAAATATCCTGAGGACAAATTTGCCAATTACACGCCACACAACTCTTTTAACCAATAAAAAAGAAACAACTGCCAGTCGCTTTTACTGCCAGTCTCAGAGGACAGCCACCATGTCTGTGTGTGTCGGCAAGAACAAGCGAAAATGAAAAAAAAGATGGAATTGAAACAATCCCCCCCTTATGTCAAATAAGATTGGAACAATCTTGCCATTTCACAGGGTCTATATTGTTGGAGAGGCTTAGGAAAGGCAATCTAGACTTGCTGTAGGCAACATGGGGAGTCAAAACACTGTGACAAGAACTCAGCTTCTAACCAATGTGACAACTGCTTACATCTTTGTTTGTGTATGTGAATAAAATGAGAATAGTTGCCCTGGTACTTAACAGAGTTAAGCATTTTTATTATTCCGTTTTAGTCAGTGTTTCAGCTGGAAAACTGGGAGCTCTCAGCTCTCCTGTTAAGGTGTCTCTCCTCTGGGGGACAGAGCTTCAGCTTTCTTCATACTGCTGGTCAGTCTTTCCCACCACACACAGTGTGTTTTTCCCTTTTTTTTGTACAGTAAAAAAGATCAAGCAGTTCCAGCCAAACTAAACAACAGGGAAAAACCTAATCCAAAATTACTGTCTGGGCAATTAATTCAAAGTCTCATTTCTGTCAAACAGAGGTTGGTTTTTTCCTATCACACCGTACAACTGTGTTGGAGAACAGCACATAACATTTAAGAGGCTTTTTCTTGTTCCAGTCTTTGGTGAGAAGTGAGTTTTATTACATTGAACTGATTCTGAACTTTTAAAAAGAGTTTCTGTCCCTAGCAGCAGTCTACAAATTTAAATATTACTACCAGATAGTGTTGTCCATTTTGTAAATTCATTTTATAGTTATCGCAAGCTAAAGAATTGAATTTGGTTTATAAATGTATTATGCTTGACTTAAATTGAAAGCCAGAAGGAGTAATGACAACTCTAGACCAGTGTTCCCCAACAGAAAATGGTTAAATGTCTGGTACTATTTTTACGGACTGGTCGTTAAGTTGTGGAAAGATAAATACACCTTTATAAAATTTAATTTCCATTATTACATTTTTAACTGTGTTTTAACTACTGAATTAACTGTGCATGGGAACAACAAAGATTTTTCAAGTGCACACAGCCTATAACTTTCTGCTACCAGACTGGTATAAAAGGTTTAAATCTTGTATCAATGACTGCATCATTTGGAGTTTATTGTTGTCTTCACTGAGAAAATATTTCTTAATCAAATATAGTTGCATTATTGATGATGGAATCCTAGCCATTCTATTGTTCAGTTCTTTTGTTGATATAGGTATGGATCAAGCAGATGGGGCCAAAAGGAAACATTATTTCTCTGCGGCCCGGCACCAGTTCCACCACGGACCGGTACCAGTCCACTGCTTGAGAGACATTCTCTAAAATGCCATTAAAAGCCTTTACGAATACATACATTTAAAATAGTTTAATAATTAGAGTATTTTCATTATAGAATCAAATTACACCTTTCTCTGTGTTTTTCAGAGAAAAAAGTAACGTAACTCAAAGTCCATGTGGTCATGTCCATCATAGTGACACGACCGTGTTAATGCAGTTTTCTCATGAATATCTTCACTCACATTATCTCCATCTCCATGTGTTACATCTGCATGAATGGATTCAGTGAATTGGTCCGACTTCCCTTTTAGGGACAATCTGCCTAAAATGCATTGTTTAATTCAAAACACATCTACTGTGAGTGAAACCTCCACGCACTCATTCCCCTTTGAACTGCAAAGAGCCAGCCATTCGTCACAGCTGAGGTTGTTTTTGTTTTCCTGTTCCACCCTAACCCCTCCCTCCACGGTGCAGCTGAAGAAACTGCAGTCCACTTGTTGCCACGATTCCTGTCCACACCAGTCAATGAAACCTACCAAAATGTCACCCTGTGCAGCCCCTAACCCCCATTACATTTACCACCCACTCCCTGCACCCTCTATGCTGGGACCCTCCACAGTTTCCAGCAGCATTTGTTAACCAGCCAAGGTGGAGTTGTTTGATAACTGAGTTTGTCGTGTACCTGGTTAACTGATTGACTTTTTTGTTTAGTCTACTAGGAATTGTACTTGATAATGTGATAATGGGGGTTTAATGAAGACTATAAGCTGCAGATGACCATAAATTTAGTTAGGTACATTTTGGAGGATAAATAAATACAAACAGTTAATTTGGCGTCCATGTGATATTACACAATGCAATCACAAAATATTATAGCTAATACACACTGTGTAACTATAAAATACATTTTCTACACAGCAGGACACCGTTTTGTGAAGCCCTATTCAGATAATTATATTTACAAAAAATGAAGATAATAATCTGCTGATGAAATTGGTGTGAGGTTTTAAATTGGAACCTGTGTTCCAACTTCATAAAATGCATGTTTTTCTTCTCCTTTCTTCTACACTAGAAAGCCATCAGCTAAATATTTCATCAATCTGTTTTTCATAGCTACCTTTGGTGGTCTACTAAGTTGATGCCACTGCAAAAAAACACATTTTGCCCTAAAGATAAACGTTTGGTTACTATCTTTAATGAAGCAGTTTTATTCTTAATCATAAATAGTGGCTTCAGGGGGATAATCAGTGTTACCCCCAGTGTAAACCCTTAGCAGAGTCAGAAATTTAATATTCAGCACATTATGTGATTGGGGCTAGGCTTTTGGGTAAAATCATCAATGAATTAAAGAGGATCCAGGAGAAGCCACAGAAAGTACATCCCAAGAAGGGCAGGATTTCGGCTCAGAGTACAATTTGCTGACAGAGTAAAGATGTAAAGTTGCTGCACGTCTGATTTTTTTTTTTTTTAGACTTTTAAGAAAAGTGTGTGCCTGCTACTCTCTGATGTTTTTACCACAGTATCAGGGAAACTCTCTCCTTAATTTACTCTTAGTCTTATTCAATCTTAAGTGTTATTAGGGAAAGATATTGATTAACCACTAGTATTTCTAATATTTTGGACGAAATGATAATGCAGCAACCACAAAAGGAACATTATCCCTCATATCTGTTGTGCTCTGGCCTTGTAGGTAGGGACAGGAGGAGAGGAGGCAACAATCACAGGGTTCTGGACCAATATATACAAGGGTTGCACTGTAGGCCACCTGGCTGACACTGGCTCTGAAACTGTTTAACTGAGATAAAGAGAGATTAGCCCCTCAGTAAGACTCTCTATTCCCATTCACAGTCCCCGGGGTTTGGGTGATCCAGAACTCCCTGGGAAGGAAGTACAGGACCTTATCAAACCGCACAGGAACTTGTTCTTCTAGGAAACAAATGAGCAGAGAGTGAAAGGGTTAGTTGTAGTATGGATGCTGACGCTGATCTGGTTCAGCAGAAGTTCACGTTTGACATAAATTGCAGGTCAGGAAAGTTTCTGCTCTCCTGTTGTTAATGTATGAAGATATTACAGTTATATAAAATGTCTTTCAAAAGTATTTATTTCATACAGTCTGACAGAGGCACAGAGATGACCCTGAATTTGCATATGTGCCCAAAAGTTTTCAAGATCATATTTTAAGTAACTGAACACCGTTGAGTGGATAAGTGAGAGATTCATTTTAAAATTCCACACTTTTTTGGCCATAGCTGCTTAAAAGTGTAAAATAATTGCGGACTCTTGGTAAAGTTGAATGGAGCTCTCCATAACAGCTCACGTGTCTTTCAGATACAATATAAATGTGTCTATCATCATTTTTGGCTTTCTGCACAGGAGAACAGCCAAAAGCCACAGATAGTTTTGGGATTTTTCTCAAGTGACTGATAATGATTGTGTCCACTGTTTACTCGCACCGTTTCTAAAACAGTGGTCGTTGTGAAAAAAAAAAACAAAAAAACTGTATGTCTGAGGGCCCGTACATTTAGTGGTCATTAATATTCATGTAGGTTAACATTACTGTCATAAAGCAAGTGGAAATCAAACAACATCACTGGGTGAGTAGTAAGGAAGAAAAGAGTAATGCGAAGAGAAAGAATGGTATAATGAAAAATGTGGGGAAAAAATGTGTGTATATATAAGTATAATTTATCTGGTTTCTCACCACCTTTTAACACGAAATTTAAAGCAGGGTGCAGCTGAATGACATTATTGATTAACCACTTGAAATGCTAAAAGTACTAATAAATAGACAATACTTGGAGACTCTAAATTAGCTGTTTTTTGGGGGTCAGTGCTGCACAGTCAGATACATCAACATTAAATGTGGTTCTTCCTCCCCATCCGCTCTGGCTCAAATTTGGACTTGCCACAAGCATGACCATAAAGAAAAATAAAAAAAAATGGGAAAGGTAGATGTTTTGGTAATTTGGTATTTTTTACTTTGAATTGACGTTTTTATACTATATATATATATATGTATATATATATAATTTTGTATTTCTATGTTTATGCCCAGACCATTCTTCAGTTGATAATTACTAATTGCCTTTTTGAGATGCAGGTGGGGAATTGATGATGATACATTTTAACATTTTACGTTCTGCAGTCAAGTCTTCTCCTGCAAATCCTTTAATTGGAATACAAGCCCCTTAGCAAAGTTTCCAGTGAGGGAATTCTTCTGTGTATTTCCCTTTTTCTTCCAGAGCCAAACTTGGTAATGATTTCCCTGAGCCATTTCAACTCTTGTTTTTTTTTTCTTTTTACTGAGCTCCTGCATGTTTTTTCCTATATCACTGAAGGCCCAAACATGAATAAATTGTGTAAATGACATCAGGTGGTGTTGTCG
>JAFBJS010002409.1:417329-427593 GCA_016785265.1 Paraplagusia blochii
ATCAATCTCCTCTTTGTCTCCTACCTGGTAGCTCCATCTCTAGGATCATTCTTCTAACAATGTATCCACTGTCCCTCCTCTGAACATGTCCAAACCATCTCAATCTGGCTTCTCCAGCTTTTTCTCCAAACCTTACTGGGACTGTAAAGCTTAAATAATAAATGTAAATCACCTGCATGGATGTTGAAGCCAGTGTCTACAATAGCTTGGACCATGAGAAGGTCTGTGATATTGATGATTTTGGTTTCTAATCCAGCATTGGAAAAATGAAGCTAGGATAGTGTGGACTGTGGTGTCACCCTGTAAAAACTCTATGATGAATATTAGTTTTGCAGCTCTCCAAAGTCTCTAACAGGAGACTCCGTTAATGTCAACCAGACTCTAACATCAGATCATTTTCACTGATGTCTTGTTTGTCTCCACTCATGTCTGTTTTGTTTTTATTACACTGTTAATCATCATCTTGTCCTGTCTGTCTGCTGAATTAATTATAAAAAGGGCCTCTCCAAGCTTCTGGATGTGATCGCTTTGATTTGTAATAGATCAAAGAGAGCAGAGGCAGGAGCCAGGCACAGTGTGTAGAGCATCTAAGTTGTTAAAGTGCAGAGACAACCAGACACATTCATATTTTAGATGGAGCTGGTATCAAAGATGAGGGGGGAAGGCCAATAACTGGGACAGATTGTATGCTTTGGCTGAGGCACGGGGAGCTGCTGGGTACGAAGAGAGGGAGCATATGGGCTGAATTCTGAGGGGTTTTGGCCCACCTTGACATGGTGGATATAAAGACAGCCCCCTGAAGACATTAAGGAAATGCCAGGAATCTTAACCTACGTAGATGTGCCAATGGCTTGCAAATGAAATCCTCCCCTGCTGACTTGGCCACAATACAGTATCTTATCGTCTTACGTTCGCCGTTTGCAGCCACGGTTCTGCCCCTTAAATTTCATCTCTGTGCAGTTCTTCAAAGGGAACTCCTGTGGTGATAAATCCATTTCAATAATATCTTTATACAGTGGACAAGATGAGCGGAGGGGCCACAGGAGCACAAGATGTGAGTGGAGAACAGAACCAGCGTGCTGACATTGGCCAAAACGCTTCTCCTCCAGTAGGTCACAGGTAAAAAAAAAAAAAAGAGAGATTCAAGAAACTTTATCTATCAATCTATCAATCAACCTGCCTAGCTACCCATACACCTACCTCTGTATCTATATTCTTAACTCATGTGCAATAATGAATCTGTAGAATAATGTGCTTGACCAGCAGAAAAAGTCTGGTCTGTCCAGAAACTTTCCTATGTAATACCTAGATGCCACAGCAAACACAGTTAACCGTGCATATGAGGAAATGATGGAAACTGTGTGTGTCCTACAAATTTAATAATCTCACAGGAAACATTACACTAATGTAATAAGGTTTCCCCTCAAAGAGAACCTACATTAAAAAAAAAATCATTGTACTTATACTTACTTAGTAATACTTAGTAAGTTAGGTATGCAACACAAAAACATATTAAATTTTCAGTAATTTAGATATCACATTAAAATTGTATGAGATATAATAATTTTTTGGCTCATTTACAATTTTAATTGCTCAGAATTAAACTAATTTTTCCCAAGGGGGGGTCGTATGTATATCGTTAAAGATCTAGTGAATTTTAATATGAGGATCTCTATGTGTCCTTATTCAAATGGCCGACAGTGATACTGATAAAACAAAGCGGGCCACTGAGAAGTCTGTCTGCATATTGGATGTTTCCACCAACTGCTTATTTTTTTAAAGGATCACCCAAGACTTCTTACCCCAAAGGAGACATAGGGTTTGGCCCATGTTTCATTCCACTCAAATCACTTACTGTGTCCCAACAGCAGGGTCAGAAATAAGCCCGTTCCTACTGAGAGGCAGTGGCTGGCTCCACTCTGTAATTGAAAGAAGGAGAAACAATTTGCTCCATGGTCTCTGTCTCTGCTTGAGGCCAGCTCACTCTATGCAACTTTTGGCTCTGCCATTTTTTCCCTTGCGTGTGTCATTCCTCCAACTATTACAAACACTTTTGACACTCATTACCATGGGCCTCCCAGCTGGGGTATTGGGTGGGGCAGACTGCCTGGTTGACTCGCTGGTCGGTACCAAAAAAAAAAAAAAAACACACCCTTCATCTTAACATGAATGCCACAGGCTCCACTTAAAGTAGTACACGTACTTCCACCGAGGCACTTCATCAGAAGACTCATCTTAAGTCCCTCAGGATTTATTACAATCAGTTGTGACAGTGTCAGAAACTTTGGGGAGCCATGAGAAATGAGATGAGAATAAAAATAACAAGGCATCACTGGACACTGCTGTTTCTGTCCATGTGTCTGTCTCTTCTGCTCTAGCTCTGCTCAGATCTTTCTCTGGTTCAATGTCAAGAACCACAACAAGGACCCAAGCAGCAGCGGTGGTGGCCTCCATTCCTTTAGCGGATTAGAAAACATTTTAATGACAGGATTAGGCTCATACTTCACATTAGGATGAATCGTCTGATCTTCTGCTTCACATGATTCAGAAGACTTGACCAAAGAGGGCTTTACACGCTCTCAAGTTTGAAGGAATAAGAACAAATATTTAGTTGTAGTGATGCATTCACTTAACATGGATTAGTAGGTATCTAGTCTTCAAAGCCTTCAACTCTGAGCCCATGGTCCTCTGCTATGCAGTTTAAATTTGTTCGGAGGACTTTTTTTTTGGTTTCCCTAGCCTTTGTGCATTTTTTTTAACCAAAATGCACATTTACTCTAAAGATCTGATGTTTCGCAGAGAGAGCCATGTGAATTGGAGTTAAATGTCCCAGATGTATCTTAGTTCCTTTTCAATTTCCCTTGTAACTTCCTCCTTGACTTCCTGTTGCTGTAGTTAAAGGGGAAAAACAGTGTTCTCAATCAGACCTGAAAGACATCTCTTAGATTAGGCCATACAGATTTCTAAAGAAATTAAATAACTAATGTTCATTATCAGTTTTTTTCGTAAAATAGACACACATTCAAAATCATCAAGCCCGTCAGATGCCAGTGCCGTAAACAACTACCAAAAGTACTTATCCACACGCTCTTGTTTCATGTTCACACACATGTTGTGCATGTTCTGCATCTGGTTTGTGTTTATTTAGATGCCCCCGGCTGTCTAACTTACCCCTTTTTCTTTATTTCTGCCTTTCCTGGTATAGGGAGTTACATCTTGGTTTCTGCATCCTGTTAGCCTTAAGGAGTGTGGAGCCTCTGGCTGATTAGAGGAAACTCCATATCAGATTACAGACCAGGATCACCTCCTCCATCTTCCTAACAGAGGCACCTCATCACCTGTGCTGCACACTTCACCTACAACTGCACCAACGGTGAGTACCTTCATGTGCATTTCAGATCCTTTTTTTATGATAAAAGCAGTGATAATGCATTGACACGAAAACACATATTCCCATTTTTCATCAATGCATCTTGTCTGCTTCTCTGTAACAAGATCGTAGACGCAATAGCCACAAATCAAATCACACTGCATCGTAACAACCCGTTGTGAACCTTACTGTGGGTGGTGAACCCACCAGTACAGTGGTCCCCAACCACTGGGCCAGGGCCTGGTACCGGTCCGTGGGTGAACTGGTGCCGGGCCGCAGAGAAACAATGTTTCCTTTTGGCCCCATCTGGCTATTACTTCCACTTGATCCATACCCATATCAACAAAAGAACTGACCAATAGAATGGATAGGATTCCATCATCAATAATGCAACTATATTTGATTAGGAAATATTTTCCGAGTGAAAAAATGACGCAGAGTCATTGATACAAGATTCTAACTTTTTATACCGGTCTGGTAGCAGAAAGTTATAGGCTGTGTGGACTTGAGAAATCCTTGTTGTGCCCATGCACACTTAATTTGAGTAGGAAGATTTTATAGGTAGGAAAATATTTCAGAACACCGGAAATTTCATGTTATTAAGGGGTATTTATCTGCCACAACTTAATCACCGGTCCGTGAAAAAGGTACCACACATTAAACAATCAGTGGCACAAAACTGGTTAGGGAACACTGCACTACAAAGACTTTTTTCAAGTGACTCTTTTATCTGTTCATCATTAACCCTTAGGAATATTAAATTAAAGTATGCAAATCTTATCCTTTAAATCCTTTAACTAACTAAGAGGAATACTGCCCTTTACATTGCAAGGGCAGGTAAGTTTTGTTTTGCTTTACTGCTGCAACCGATCGTGGCCACCCATATGTCTTGGCTCAGTTACATCTGACCCTCCTGCTCCATTAGTGGTAAAATCAACAGGGCACATTCAGTCAATGTCAGTGTCAGCAGACAGGAGCGTGCAGACTTGGATTGGGAATGGGAATATGAATGGATTGGAAGACACGGTGAAGGCAGTGATGCTCAAAGTCTCATCAGGCCTGTGTAAATGTTTACCCTGCGCACAGTTTCCATTTCAGCCGGTGGCCTAGCATCACCTTACCACTTAGCGGTTCGTACATTTTCTGCTCTGTCAACGCTACCGTCTCGCAGCTGGCGGGGACTGTAGGTACGGCGCTAAAGGCCAATTTGTTGCCAGAGCTTCTTATGACTGTATCTTTGAGTAAGCAAGTCTCCTGACACTGTTTACCTTGTCACACCACATTACCTCATTTATGAATTATTGGCCCGGGACTCTGTGCATCTCAGTGTCCCGGAATCATTAACGGGAATGAGGCTATGGCAGAATTCACAAGACTCAGCTTGTATCTTGCTCCTTCCTGGAAATTAGCATTTGAAGGAAAAATATATACTACATGATGGCACTTAATATTTCAATAAAGGGTCTTACGGTAGAGCTATTAATGTTTATTTCCTGAATTTACTCAACACAGCTGTGTAGTAGACAGGGACAATATTAATTTAAAAGAATACCATGTAAACTTAAATGGTAAATAGACCATATCTTTTGATAAGAACAATATTTAAAATGCTCTGACTTTAGATTTCTGTATAATATATAATTTATATACCAGTTGTGTCATCAAAGAAGTGCTGAACAACAGCATAATAAAGCATTTATTTATGCTTTTATGCTATGCAATTTTTGGTACTTTTGCTCAAGTGGCACACATAGCTTGGACACGCTTTGGTGACTCGCAAAGCGTGGAATATGCTGACAACGCTATGGATTTGGGAATGTCAGTGGTCCCTTAAAGAGACAAGAGCTTCAATCAGTGATCCCCCAGCCACAGCTAAGGGCCTTGGCTCGAATGATTCATCACGTGATGACTGGTTGTGGTCGGACTGGTATCCTTTCTCCTCCAACCATGGCCATGTTGGAGGCTATTTTGGAGACGAACACACATTTACCACTAATTAAGCTTCAGATGTGGGGTAAAGATAAGTGTTGTGTCCCTTTACAGTCTTACAAACCTGGGAAGCAGATGAGCTAGCTGCACTGTAGTTTTTAACACTGGTGGATTGAGTGTTAAAAAAAAAAAAAAGTCATACGCAGAAAGATTCAGTTCTGGTGAATGTTGTGTATTTTTTGCAAGAAGGTTGTGAAGATGTCTTTTCATTTGGATTGCATGGTTAGGTCTAGATTTAGCATAATCCTCTCAGCCCTAATCCTTGTCTCAGAGAATCAATGACTTTCTCACATCATCAGTGTGAACTTTATTAGTTGACAAGTTAAAATATTTTTTTTCAATTTTTTAATACTAGTAGTTTATTTTTTCCCAGTCAACCGGGGGGTTTTATTGAGAGACCATATGAAATCCAGTAAAATGAGATTATAACCGTGTAATAATTTTCTTCCCAAAATGAAAATGCTGTAGAGGCAGCTGCATCGTATTAATAGAGAAAAGTGTAAACTCTCAAAAAACAACAACAGCATTTTGCATATTATAGGCCTGCAACCGAGATTTGAAAATTCCCACGTTACAGATCTGGATTTGGATAAGTGGATTGAGGAAAATTCATCTAGCAGTTCATTGACGGACATGTAAAGAAAGTGTTTTATCAGATCAATTCAACATGTTTTATTAGATCAGACAATTTTATGTATTGTGTATCTGCTCCGTGCAAATGGAGGCATCCAACTCGAGCATGTGAACACTTCTACCCAGCAACAGGCTTCATTTTCCTTGGGGCAGACACAAACAACTCGCAGCATGTGAGGGCTCCCTTTGTGTTTTGGGTTTTCTTAGTTGGTGGCATAATTTAATAACCTCCTTTAAAATTTTACCCCACAGCAAAGCAGGCTGTTTTACCCAAACCCTGTGCCTAATTACTATCCAGGCATCAATATTGAAAGGGTGCTTTTGTTTGTGAGATCTTTTTTAGCCTAAGCACACTTGTGATGAACTTATGAAAAAAAAAAAATCACATATGGGGCTTATGATTTTCATGTTTTCCAGAGAACCATGTTTTTTTGTTATCAAAAACATATATTTGTTTGAGATATGTGTGAATATTTAAAATCTTTCAAAGAAAGTTTTTTTTTTTTTTGTAGACACATTCTACTGAATTAGACTGCACAGTACCATGGAGTGCAAATGTATTTCTAACGACTAAATACAATTTTTTTTTTTAGTAAGTTTTTAGTTAAAGATCTGCTTAAGATAGGTAGTTTCCTAGAGGTGCTGAGTAACATGTCAGGAGCCATTGTGGATCAAGTATGACTGTCTTATTTTAATATAAAATTCTAAATATAGGCTGCTTTTAAACCTCTTTGCCGGGTCATTTTGCAACTACTTCTAAGGCATACTTTGTTTGGCTTTCTGATGAAATGTGACAGCCTTAGTTCTCCAGTGAATGGCTGTACAATGGAGAGTGTTTTTAAAAGCTCCACTCAAATGAGTTTAGTCAGCCTTCTTTTTTCTCCTACGGTCTTTGCCGCTGTTATGGTGGAAACATATTGTCCTGTGAGATTAGGGAACAAGATGTGGTATGAATGTGTGATAAAGGGTTTTGGTTGGACTTGGATTGGTTCTAGAGCAGAGGTGGTCGAGCAGAGTAGAAACACATTGACAAGACCACCAGAGGCAGCGGTCTAAGAGAGTATGAGTTACGGAAATATATCCCGTTCACTGGAAAGGAAAGATTGTTTAAAAAAAGAAGTCAGATGAGCAATTAATCATAACATATCAATACCTTGGATTCTATCTTGGAATAACAGAATAAAAATGCAAGGAAATGAATAAAAGTGAAAGTGAGATGGAGAAGAAATACCAGACAGTGGGGGAATGGTGAAATTGAACCTTAAAGAAAGAATGAGGACTGTGAAAATGTAGTTATACACACACTTGGAGGATCTGTGAATGATGATGATGAGGGTATGACGTGACTCTAATAACCTGCAATTAGACACATGGTACTGCTGTAACAGGAGCTGCAGCTGAACTGGGCCTGAGTGGCTTGTAATGAAAGTGAATCCTGTGCTCTCCTGTCTAACCCTCCCCCCTCTCTCTCTTCTTCTTCTTCTTCTTCTTCTTCCTCTTATACTTGTTGATTGTATCATGTTTTCTTACCTTCTCCATATCAACCCCTTTTTTTTATCCATTTTAGGCCCCAAACACCTTAAGCTTTATGTCAACCAAATAATGAAATTAATCTTGAATGCTTGATTATGTTGTGTCAACGCATAGATTGTGCATGGGTGTGAACACTGATACTACATCAAAACATCAATTCAGATAAAACAGTCCCCCCACTTCCATGTTCGGAATATGTGCTCTCAACCACTTTTTATTATTTCTGAGCAAAAATGTTTTTTTTTTCAGTAAACCATTCAGAATGTTAAAAAAGGAAATAGTGTATTTTCAAGTTGAATGGCAGTGTGTGTGGGGGGGCAGAGGGATGTGGGTGTGGGTGGTCTTTATACTCAGTGACTCCGTAAAAGCCTTCTCATGAAAAAGGCAAAAAAAAAACAAAAACAAGTTAAGCTTTTTTTGATTGCTTTCCATGTAACGTATTTTAATTTTATGAATTTTTTTTTGTAATAGACCTGATGTTTCAGCTATTACATTGTTAGTTGTCGTTGTTCTTGTTAGTCAGCATTTGAGATGAGGCTGGACTTTTCCAAGGACAAACAACAGCAGAGCTTTATCACGGGGGGCTCGCGTCCTCCAGTTCATAACCTTGACGCACATCCGCTTTAATTTCCCTTGAAATGAATTGGCAGAAAAGCATGGTTTTCTCTCCCCTCGATGTGATGTTTATGGCTCAATAGCAACATTAATGTCAGCAAATACTGGAAGAACATGTAAAAAAAAAAAAACATTTCTCATTACTCTGCATATTTTATGTATGAGAGACTCTCGTATTGGTTGTTGTAGGTCAGATTTTAAGTCCCTCACATGCACTTAAATTCAAGCTCTTAATTTGGTGGAAAATCATATAATCACTTTGGCTTTCCGAAAAAAACCAGCCAATGGCTTTGGCTTCATTTGTTTGACCAAGAGTGAAGAGTTTGTATGATTATTAGCTTGTGTTGGCAAACAATCTGTAGAACTAGGTCTTCAGAAGAGAAAGATGCTGGTCATAGCCTTGGCCATAAACACTATAAGGATGGAACTCCATGAGAGAGCAAGCATGAGGCAACTTTAAAGCTTCAGCCAAGCAGGTTTATGACATGTCTAGGATGAAGGTGAAAGTATTATTCATGTGGCAGTGAATTCTAAGCCTGGGGGCTGAGATCAAACTGTCCATTTCTGGCTTGGGATTGTTCAGTTTTGACCATAGCTGAGATCATTGAAGAACCCACATGTGGTGAATGAACAGAATTACAATATAAACTACTATGGTTGCAGGAAAAGAGCTGTTTAATTTGTTTGTCGAGTGCTACAGCTTCAAAACCTGCAGATCAGTTGTATGATTTTCCCTGACAGCTCTGGAATTTCTTAATTCTCTAAACAGGTGTGGAGTTAAAAATTGACATTTTAACTGTTTAATAATGTTGGTTTTGTGGATTGATGGATTACCATTGGACCTCAATGCTCAAGGTTTGCCCTGTTTTAATATATCATACACCATTCAAGTTCAAAACTAGTAGTAACAGAGTAATAGTTATAGTTTTTATTTTATTGCTTCCATTTTTAATTGCCTTGCTGCACTTTGTGTTGAATCCAGTTGCGGCTGAAGGTCATTATCTGTTATTATCTTGCAGGTTCCATACAATCACCTTAGAAAATATATTGACCTGTAGTTGTAACATTAATACCAAACCCTTTCTTCTGTTCAGGGGTAGTATTCATAGTTTCTACACCAGGGGCCTCCTATAGGTCCATCTAACTATCACCAGAGCAACAGGCATGTGTTTTGTGTGCAAAAGGTTGCCAGGGGTTTGAAAGCATTTTTGGGAAAATAGGAAATGAATCACTGTGGGGAGATACAGGTCATCATCCCTGCACGGTCAGAGGTGAACAGGAGGCTGGGGAACTTCCTGATTCCCTGTAAGAGGACCCGCATTCACCATTATCTCAGCCAGTTGCTGTCAGGTACCTCCCGTGCCATGATTAGAAACCATAACCTCATGCTTCAGTGTTACGTTGTGTCTACTTCCATTTAGTGAGCAACGCTAAAAGACTGAGCCGGAGAATGTGGCCTCTCCACAGACCCTTCAGTTCAGGAGGATGTGGACTCGGGTCTTCTGTAATCACCTTAACAAGCTGATTACGGACCCCTCTTCCTGAGACCTGCCAATCAGTGCTGCTGTTGTAGACTTGCATGTGGCAAAGAGTCATTGTGTAGCTTTGATGTACACCTCGTCATAGTTACTAGTGAAGCTGGTTAGATACAGCTCTACTGCAGATATTTGGCTCGCCAACCCTATATGTTTGTGTTTTTAATTTTATTCTAAATATATTGATACTGTTACTTGTAAAATATTGTTAGTTCAGTCAAATCCACTGCTGCTGCAAGACGTGGCAGCAGCAGCAGTGCTGCCCCCCGTATCCTCCAATCTCCTCTTTGTCTTCTACCTGGTAGCTCCATCTATCATTCTTCTACCAATGTATCCACTGTCCCTCCTCTGAACATGTCCAAACCATCTCAATCTGTCTTCTCTAGCTTTTTCTCCAAACCTTCCTGTCTGTGTTGTCCCTCTAATCACCTCATTCCTGATCCTGTCCATCCTTGTCTCTGCTAAAGAGAACCTCAGTATCTTCAACTCCTTCACCTCCAGCTCTGTCTCCTGTCTTCTACCTATTCCTAGTGTCTCTAATCCATCCATCATAGCTGGTCTCACAACTGTCCTGTAAACCTTTCCCTTC
>JAFBJS010002409.1:433030-473032 GCA_016785265.1 Paraplagusia blochii
TAGTGATATAGTGATTTAGCAACCTTGGGTCATGGAGGGTCCACTGAGCGTCCCCACTCACTGCTCCTCGGGCGCTCAAAGCTGCCCACTGTTCACTTTGGCGATGGGTTAAATGCAGGGGTCGCATTTTGTTGTGTGCAGTGGTGTGGATCACAATGTCACAATGACAAGCAGTTTGCTTTGTTTCTTTCACTCCTCCAATGCATATTTTTTGGTGAAAAAAAAAGTCCAATATTTTCATTATTTTTGTAATAGAACATTTTCATACCTAAGAAAAATAAATAAATTGTAAAAAACAGCAAAGGATGAGGTTGAAGACAATGCTGAGAGCGAGGGGGAAATTTGTTCATGAATATTAAAAGCAAATTTGTCTAAACTTCAAAGAACAAAAACAAAAACTGGACCCCTTTGGCATTTTGCTTAGAAGAGAAACAAAACCAGAAACAATATTTTTTTTTGTTCCAGAATAGAATTAAAAAAAAAAAGATGGTGAATTATTTTGTTCTTTAATAGACTGCCCTGCCTACAATCAAAGTCATTAGTCTCCTAGTCTAGTCTATGTTAGTCTACAATGACCTGATGAGGTTGACTTCCTGTGGCGTTCACTGACTGAATAGAGAGAGTGGGTGGAGCATCAGACTATATGGGGAGGACTGACTACCAACTACTCTCACATCTCAAAGACAACAAAAAGAGGTGAATATTGGAGTCTGTCAATATGGAAAATATTAATTTCAGATACAATATAATACATTTTGTTATTAACCTGAACAGTTGACAAGAAACGTAATGACCAGTTTGAGGAATGGTTTTAACCAGTTCAGGCTTTCAATTTTATGGTCTAATTAAAAACGTTAATATACTGTTTCTGTTTGTGATTGGAAACAAAATTCTGGTTAAAAGCCCTGCTTTATATTTATTTATAGCAAGAGTATTTTTTTTTTCAGAACAATTTCGGCATAAGCTTGCAGTGCATGATACTGTACTCTTTGATTGCAGCAATGATAGTAAAAGTTTGTTGCACAATTTACGCCCATGCCTCATCGTTTGGCCCTTTACTAAGTTGCATCAAAACTTTATCAAGTGAACCTGAACTTCTGTCAATACTTTCTGACATCTCTCTACATTTACAGTGATTCATTGTCTTCCTTGGTCTTGGAAACATCATCAGCTCTGTAGTTTAGGCTCAGATAACTCTGACCTCACTGACAACATGATGCAGGATCTGACGTGCAAGTCTAACTTTACCTTAAGCAATAACAACACATTGAACTGTGAACTTTAGTTGAATTCTTAATGAAACCTTGGCAACAGTTTGCCAGTTATTAGAAGTGAAGGCATTAATTAAAAGATAAGTTTAGGACTCTGTTAATTTGTTTTTAAAGCCTCTCTAATTTATTTTTTATCAGGTCCATATTAATCCTTTCTTGCTTCTGGGATTAAAAGGTCAAGAGATATGTGTCATGGCAAACTGGGCCTCACACTGAGGATTGATTGGTTTGTGGTTTGTGGATTTGAAACATTAAATGTAGAGTTTATTCATCCTAGCCTCCAGGAATCTGATAGGCCTCCACTGTTAACCCTTGCCTCCCAAAAAAAGTATCTACGTTTTCGAGGGGACAGACGGCAAATAAAGATAGGGATCTCAACCTGATCCAGACAATTAGTCTGTGTTTACTTCAGGAAGCTCACAGTTATAGATCAAAGAGACCTGGGGGGCCTGCATCGATGGCTCCAGAGTCCACCGTTTACTCCCCCCGTCTCTCTCATTCATTCTTCCAGCCTCATGCTCTCCCTCCCTTTTGCTGTCTGTTAGTCAATTTGCTGTGAATGACCTCGGGAGAACTCTGACCCACAGCCTCAGGCTCCTGTCTCCCCCGCCCATGCCCGCATCCACCCGTGCCGCCGTTTCACACTCTCCCTCTGTGGACGTTGACTGCTTTGAGGATTTCATAGTCAGCGCATGTGCCTTGTGAGAATCCAGATTTGGAAAGGCTGCGTCAAGTATTTCCGTGCAACAACTCAGACAAACTCCACGAAGGATGGTTTCTTTTCATCCGAGGTTATCAGTACAAGCAGCCCTGCTGCTTAGAACGGGTGGCTGATTCTGTGTGGTTCATTCACTGTCCTTCTGGTCAGATACTGTGTCTGCAGACACCTTGACACACCCCATCCACTAATTAAAGTGATCACTAGACTCTACGTCCTGACGTGCTGCCTATAAACCCAGAGGACATCAATGTCCATTGTCTTTTAAAGACACAGAGACTGTAGAGCAATCAAACAGAATCCGCTGAACTTAAAGCCGATAGTAAAAATTCCTTCTCTCTAGTTCTCGTCTGCTTTAGGACCTGTACCACACTAATGAGCAGCAGTCGATCCTTGCATTTCTTTTTTTTTTAATCTATAACAAGCTTTATATAAGGATTAAACAGTCACGTCCAAAAGTGTACATTGACGTTAGGGCTGGGTATTGATTCAAATTTTCTAAATCGATTCGATTCGATTCACAAGGTTTCGATTCAATTCACGATTCGCTTCGGTTTTCGATTCTGTTTTCGTCATATCAATTATAGTTCAGTACCAACGTTATTCTCAGAAGAATCGAAGCTAAAATTGAAACTTAATCCATTTGCTAATAAAAATGTATTTTTTTTACATTTATTTCCATCACAAATTTACTCAAGGCAGTCATATTAATCCATCATGCATTTTTTATTTAACATGACTTGACCCAAAATTACAAGGCGGACTCGTTTTAGATTAGATTTTAGTGCCATGTTGTTTTTACATTTGTTTTACGTGCGAGTGTGTTAACTCGCACGTAACCACGTAAATACGTAATCACTTGTGGTGCATGAGTTCACGTAAAGCTGTTGGGAAAAGAAGGAAAAAAAAGATCGATTTTTGTATTTATGAATCGATATTGTCCTATTAACAAAAAAAACGATTAATCGATTTTTTTAACCCAGCCCTAATTGACGTATAAACATAATTTGTACATTAACAATTTTTTTACTTTTAATTTATTATCAGAGGCTGATGGCAAATTCAGGTAAGATTTATATACATATATATATATATATATATATATATATATATGTTGAAAATCAAGTGGAAATCTTGTCCACTTGTTGTCCCCTTCCCTCTGATATTAGATGTTGAAGCAGTGCCTGAAGGTGCTATGGTTTTTATCATGTGCTCACTGCGAACTGTTTAACGACATGTGCTCTATATCTCCAAGATTTTTTTTTTTTTTTTTTTTTTTTACTCATTCCCTTCCAGCCAAACCACAACCTTGAATTCAAACCAGACAAAACAAAACATAATTTATAGATGAATTCAGACCCGGTTTTTGACCACTTTTTAATGGCCCTGTATTCCCCCAAGTCAGCCAGTCCATCCTAGAGAGTAGGTCGGGGCCCAGTGATTGGACACAGAAGGTTTCCTGTGGGCTGCCAACAGCCCTGCAGAATGTTCTTCAGTCTTTTCCTGGAGATTTATGCCTAAAACCTTTTAATGTTTAAAACTTTTTTTTTTAATCTTTTTAGAGCTTTCAGTATTTGCTTTGTTGCTTCTGCTAAACGTCAGTAACTATATGGAATAAACCGAAAATACCTCAAGGGCAACTGGTCATGAAAGGTTTCTTGAAGACGTTTCACCTATAATCCAATAGGCTTCTTCAGTTTTGGGCTTGTGGAAATGACATGAAACATCTTTAAGACATCAACTATGTCTAGTTGCCTTCAGACTAACAATTTCTTTTTTTGTTAAATGACCTGGATGACTGAGAACCTACACAGACATAGAGAATACAAATGTACTCTACTTTTTTGCCCTTTTTTGGCAATTGATTTTCTTGACCAGCGGACCACATTTTTCAGTCATCCTTCATTCACTTTTGTCCATACAAATGGCTGTGTCTCATTTCTCACATCACGCCCAGTTCTGCGGCTGTGCTAACATGCCATTCCTCCATGTTTACATTCTCTACTCTACATCTTGCAAGGAAACATTGAAGAAGGCCGACATAAATCTGTCAGCTCTCTCCCCATTTTCTACAGTTGAGGGAATAATTTTGAGTGCAACTGAATAATTTATTACACTGGGAAGTTGGTGTGCATGTGTTGGGTGGTTATTGTCTGACAGAGCTTCCACTCTACCGGGATCAAACTTCAGAAACAATGCCAGTTATTTTCTCACATTACTTTGATTTTTGTTTTTCTTCACTGCCTTGGAAGGATCTGGTTCTAGATACCACAACAAATCTGACCGAAATTAAAGTAACAACCAGACAAATGCTTTGATCTGAGGTGGAGTATGGGAGTGTGGAGAAGAAATAGGTTTTAGGATTCTCCATTTGAGTCTAAACACTTCTTTAGACAGTTTAATTCGGAAATTTCCGCCTTAATTTTTAGAAGTCTGAGGGATGCCTTCTTTAGCGGGTCACAGCCTGCTCCTGCCTTGTCTTTTATTTTAGTGTAAAATCCTAAGGTGCGAAGTTCATCAGACCTGAACACAAGTGTCCTTTTTACTTTTACGTCAAAGACAACCACATGTATCAGGCTTCAAAGCATCATCCGTTAAAAGAGTTGTGGATGAAGAGGGGGCTGAAACGGGATCTTTTAATTTATCTTCATCTGTTGCTGCCCAGAAGAATTCGAAGACCAGGTTGACAAAAAGAAACACCTCTTCTGGTCCTTCAACAGTCGCCATTACTTTGACAAGTGCACACAAACACAAGTCTAAAAATTCTGATCATCTGGCCCCAGTGAGTCAGGTTTGTTCAACAGGGGTAACTGCCTTGACTGTAAGGGCTAACAATAATGAGATATTCAGTCTTGTTTGCTGACTAACCTCAAAACTATATCATGCACTGCAGCAGTGGTTTATTGTCTCCACAGGAAGACAACATTACCTAATGTAGAGTGGTACCAATCAGCCATATAACCAACCAACCTGTTTGATTAGCCTGTACATGTACTTAGCTAACCCAGGCAGCAAGTTGACCAGAGAAAATAAAGCCGTCGGGTGCTAAACACTACTCAGATCATATGATTATATCCAGAGGAGGGCAGTAACAAGTAACTCTGTTAGTTGTTAGTTAGCGGCTCATCTCCTTGTCAACTGCCCTTTGACAGAATTCATGTTGAATAAAACCGCATATTAACTAGATCTCGTTATATAACCACGTGGTCAAATTGAAACTGGACCATGGTTAGACTAATGCGCATTCGCTCCCTTATTGTGTGTGAATGCAAAGCGGGTATCGGATGCGCAGCGAATACCAAATTAAACTGAATGTGAATGCAAAGTGAATCGAATGCGGATTAGTTAATTCGGGATCGAATCCCGAATTACCGGTGAGAGTGTGGTGTAGCCCCTCATGAGCCTTTCTGCAGGTGCTTAGGCCACGAGAAGGCACAAACTGTGAGATTTGATTTTCACACCACTGACATAGATATTGAGACTGAGCTAAAGTGCCACCATTAAGTTATTTTATACATAATATATGTCTGCCATATCATATATATCAACCATATAATATAATTGCAAAACTATTTTAAGCCAAACTTTAAAGAAAATTACTAAAAAATCTTTTAAGTAAACTTGAAGACCACATGTGACATGTTGAGGTGTCACAGTCGCCCCCAGGACCTGACTGTGATCGTACCTGCTGGAGAAAGGTAGTGATGTCTCTTTGATATTGGGTTTCTGGCTTCCACTTTTATCTTTGGATGATTGAGTTAACAACATCACATTTAAAGTCATCTCCCCACTTCATAAAAAGAAGGTAAATCATACAGACAGTGATCACAGTCCCTTTGTTCACCTATGTAGCTGTTGTCATTAATAATTTCCGGCGATCTTCATTTCCCCACATTGACCTGTCAGTGATTTTAAAGGTTTCTGCCTAATAAGTCTCATTTCACTTCATTAACGTCTGGCTTGGGGGTCCGTTCTAACTGAGATGATGTATTACCCTGCATTATGCACACACATAAATGCTGAAGTTTGCACGTTGGGATGCCCCCCCTCACCCCTCATCTCCCACTCACACAGGGAGAGAATGAAAATCTGTGTAATGTGCACTAATAGAGGTAATTAATGGTGGTATTTAAAGAACTCTTCACAGACTCTCTGCTTTTCTCTCTCTTCCTTTTTACAAGTGCTAGTCTTACCTACACAGTCGCCACACTTCAGAAGGACTAGTGCTCAAGGCCAAGGTCAAACTTAAATTTTTGGGTCAAAAGTGAAAGATGTAGAGCACACATAACATTTCATGAAATATTGAAAGCATTTGATCTTTTAAAATCTGTAGATTTTCACCATATAAAAACACAAACTTAAGTCTGTATCTGGTAAAACATAAGCTTAATAGTATAATCACATGACAAAATGAAATTTTCTATAAACACACATTAGTAGTAATTGTTTATTGTTATCTTTAGCCTTCTAAGTTCCTTTTTAAAGTTAATTTTGTACAGGCCAAAAAAACCCAATTTGTGCTAAATGTGCTGACTCCACTAATACGACACAAGATAGTGGCGAGACAATGCTATTACACATTTGATATGATCTTGTTAGTCGAATAAAATCACTCTGTGGGTCAGATTTGGTCCTGGGGTCTTTGACATATGTCCTCTTTCTTACTTAAAGCCTCTGCCTTTTTTCTGTTTTATATACCTTGATTTGACAAGACACAGGTTGTGCTTGGTACACAACACACTGTGGACTAATCTGTTGTTAGTTGTTTAGAATATTTGTCACATTTGCAAGTTTCCTTTTAATAAGATTATAAATAATGGCTGTGGAAACAGGGTGGGATTTAACGAACACTTTAGTTCAAGGCCCTAACAGTTTACTGCCAAACAGATGTCTAGTCATCACATAACTTACATTTCAGTTCTGATTGTGAAACTGCTCTCAAGATATTGTGATATTGCAGGGCTTGTAGAATTAATATGAAAGGATATTTGGACAGATACTGCTTGACAAATATTTGTAATATTCTATATCTCCCATTTACATCTAGACACTTTTACTGTCTTAGCAGAGCAGGGGATTTTCCACATATCTGAACTCTTTTATCTCAAAAACCCTGCCCAGCTGTGAAGGTGTTTTACAGCAGAGCTGTTTGAATTACAGAGCTGCTAAGTCTTGTCACAAATTCCTGCAATTTTATTTGTAAAGCACACCTGATGGGTGAATCCATTGAAAATCAGTATCAGGAAAAAAAAAAATACAAACCTAAGGCCAACACATGGAACTATATAGCGTTAAACAAATCTTTTAAATCGAAGTTGTTATCTCACATTTATTTAGATTTGATCCTCATGGCTCAAATTCACAGTTGCAGTTATTTTTTTTATTTTATTTTTTTTTTTTATGAAAGTTGTCATATCATGTTTTTACCTGACCTTATTTCAGCTAAACTCTTTTTACCCTCTGTCAGTTTAAAATTCAGAGGATCAGCCCTTTTTTTTTTGACACTGTGGAGCTGCAGCTCAGACAGCAGCTCATCTCCACTGTTTTTTGACCCCTGAATCCTCCAGCAGACCAGCTCAGCAGCTGAGATCACTCAGGACAGAGTTTCCTGACGGAAATATGGCCCCTTCTAAAAAATACTTGAAATTCCACAGTTGAATTTTCATAACATGCTTTAGATTATTAAATAGTTATTATTTTGAAACTGAATATGTAGAGAGCTGTTGTCAGTTGTTAATATGGGCCTAATGGGTCGAATATGTAAAAAAGATGATATATTTAATGTTTGTGCTCACAATCTTTGCAAATACTTGTAAATTCTTTTTTATTCCGGACTTTCATTTATGAAACTACCTTGAGAGATGATTTCAAGCCCCCCATATATTCTTTAAAAGCTGTTCTTTAAGGGTGACCTTGCACATGAGGCATTTTCTTTTGACAAGTCTCTGAGGTGATGCATTAAAATCTATCTTTTTATTTATTGTGTACTGACTGTACATTAACTTCTCTCACTCAGAGCCTTTCCTAAAAGGTCGGGGGGATTGTATTGGCCTTGTACTGTACTTTCACTGCACAGTCCTCCTTTAACAGTGTGGGTTTCAATGTGTCGAATGTTCAACTCAATTTATTTCTCCCCAGCATCCTACTCCTCTCCTCTTCAGTCACTTTGAAGATCAGATTGTAGTGTCTTGGTCTGTTATTAGTTGGGCTATAAAAAAGTACCCAACCTTCATAGTGTGTGTGTCTGTGTGTGTCAGTGTGTGCCTGTGCCATTGCTTTTAGAAATTTGAGAACCCCTTCATCTAGTATAGAAATATGTAATGTCATAGGGGTAAGTGGGTGATACCCCTCCTCAGCCCCACCCACTCACCTCTTGTGTCCACATGCTCATCTTCAGTTCTGGCAAAAACTTCTCATGTTTTACAACGTTGACGTACAGGGTGTAATTACAATGGCAGCTGAAAGTAATTAACAAGAGGTCGTGTTGGTGCAAATACTAAGGGCTGAAAAGTATTATAGAGCACGGGTCTACATTGTAGCTTCTGTGTTGGCACGTGTTAAAACGGCGACCCTGGACATTTACAAATACGCATGAGATTAATTTACCGAAGATTTATAGGCTGACTCTGAAACCAAAACCAAATGAATGCAGACTTCATGTCCTCCTCCATCGCTTCCACATCTACACTCTGGAACTGCTTTACACCTAAGGACTGGAAACTTTCCTGACAAAGGGTAGTTGCGTGGAAAAGTCTCTGTTGGCGCTCCTGGCTGGTGTAAAGTTTCTGTCGTCAGAACAGGAAGTCTGTGGAGTTTTGCTGAGAATAACTAGCGATGTCCAGGGAATACTGGGAGATTTGCGTGGTGAGTTTCAGGGAAAGATGGAAAACGATTGTAAATGTAGAAGTTACTCTCAAGTGCTTGACAAGAATGCGCACAGCAGGCTACTGTAATTGGGGGACCTGTTGATGTATCTGCTGCAGTGATTGTCATGGTGTGAGGCCTGGAGCATCAACACTTGTAAGAAAACACACTTGTTGTGTGTAGACCTTCCCTTCAGTTGTTTTTTTTTTCATCGACAAAACACTTATAGTCTAGGTATGGTGCTGGGAACAAAAATCAGTTGGTTTAGATTTTTGAGAAATCTAAAAATTACTTTTGAAGGGAAATTAATATATATAATTAATATAGGGCTTACTATTTTTTTTCATTTATCTTTATCCATCTATCTGTTACTGCAGTCTCTACAACTGCCACTCAAATCACACTGCTCAGTAGTGTGCGCCTTTCCAGCAGGTGGTGCTGGTGAGCCCACCAGAGCTTATGTGAGTCAGGGCGTTGGCTTACTACCGCTGCAAATTATTTTTAGTTATAGAAACAAAGTAAATGTGTACTTTTAGCACATTTTTCACATTTATCTAAAGTATACAGGAGAAAAAAAATCAATCCTTCTTTTAATATTACTGATACAGTTGCTGAAATATTTTGTCAGCCAGGAGAATTTTTATGGAAAGGACCTGCTGTCTTAAGGTAACTTGTATGTCCCATTGGTAAGTTGAAAATAATCAACCTAATGTACTTAACTTATTAGGTTTTATTTATTTTCAAGGGCCTTATAATGTGAATGTTCCTGGAATTTACATTATTACTAATTAAAAGTAATATTGAATATATTTAGGTTTGTATTTTATAATCTTAAGAGATTTTTTTTTTTTCATTTTACCTGACTTCTTAGATCACACACAGTCATAATTTACTCTTCCCTAGTTGACATTTACACACTTGTCTTTGTCTGGGACATTTATGAACCTGCAACCAGTTCAAGTTTAACCTTTTGACACTGCACCTGCCCCTTGGATACCATAGCCAACCTTAACACAGCAGCACACTCCACATAGTCCACAATCCATACATGTTTGACATGTGCGTATCCGTTATCAGGAGGCCAGTTGGACCAGCGGCCGCACATAACTGTGCAAATGGACTTAGAATAAACAGTTGCCTCCAGGTCAAGCCTTGGCATGACCTTGATTTTAGACTAAACTCAGTCTAAATTTACAAAGTTACGTGTTACGAAGACTTATGTCACAAAAACTGCAGTTTTTGTAGATCTTTTTTTAATGTGAACTCTGGTGCTATTTGGGCCTGGTAAAATGTTTACAGATTACTCTGACTTTATTTTCAGTGTTTCAAGAATTGGACTTCAATAAAATACAAGAAACATCGAGGCTAGTGGTTTTTGGACACTGTTATTTGCTTGTCTAGCATGGGAAAAGTACACGCACTGTGAGAGAAGTCCATTCTCCACAGCTCAGGTCTTCAGTCAATGATACCAAATGTCCCTTAGGTCTTAGAGCCAACAATTTGAAATGCCTTTGAGATGGTTCTTTGTTCACTTTTAGGGATTTGTAAAAGCAAACAGACGATTAAACTTGGTATGGGTTGGAATTTTCTTAAATTTATTTCTAGAAATTTCACATAATTTGTGCTTGCCAAAAAAAAAAAAAACAAGTCCTCAATTTGGGGTTGCATTCCATTGTGTGGAACAGCTTGGCTATTACTGTGTGAAAGGCAGCAGCTTGTTCTCATGGTTGTGTGTTGTTTAGAGAAGCATGTTTTGTGGTTTGTCTGACCAAAACACATTGCGTCCCAACAACTTCCCTGAGATCAGTTTAGAAAAAGGAAACATAAGGGAGAATTAGGGGACTCAACCTTCTACTCTGATAAGTAAACCTGATCTGGTCATAGATGCTGTATTTAAGAAGTAGTTAAAGCTAACTGAGTAACAGAGTAACTTTTTCATTAGCAGTAAAAGTTAAAACTGTGGAACATCAGTGATGCCCCATCACAACTTTAACAGTAAATAGTGGAGCAAACCTCAGTGTTGATGTAGAAAAGGCTCAATATAACCTCTTGTTTTGTGACTTTTTTTCATAGACTGTATCTCTCACAGATACAGACTTTTCTTCAATGAAAGTCAATGATTTGACTGTTTGACAAAGGAAAAGATACCTTTAAAATCACTTCCCCAAATTTAAAGATTTTCTCTTTTTCAAGTAGGGAAAAATGCCAATAACTTGGATCCCAGTGAAAGGAGTCCTGGAGAACAGAAATGTCTATCACTCACTTGAAGCACTCGGCTTATTTTCTCCCTATTTAACGGAGTCTTTCAGAGTATATGGGATGCATTGGAATGCAAAAAGTGAATGAAAGGAAGCCTCTTCCTTGCCGTTGGGGTCCCCGAAAAGGATACGCGCATAAACTAAAGTGGAGGTTAAACCCCTTTACTCCATCTCCATCATACACACAAAGACATGCATGCTCACACACACACACACACACACACACACACACACTTAGACATGCATAGGCTGAAGCAAAAAAGCCAGACACAGCAACACACATGCACATTGCCTTACACTCTCACACCACCACAACTCAATTGGATCTATATGCCACGACTGGATGAGAAAATAGGGGGATGACCAAATATTATTTGTAAAGGAGAGAAGATGAATAAGAAGGGACTAATAATAGCTTTATAAACCTTATAAAAAATTATAAGATCTTTTTAGCTTCAAAATCTATTGGAAAACTTCGGATCTGCATTTTCAAATTGAAGTAAACCTCAGGACAGGAATATGCCTACATCCACATCCTTCCATTATCACCAATGGATTCCTGTGGAGGTTTGCCCATGAGCCAGGATGCTTTGAGGCCTTGTGAAAGGCTCTGTGAAAGGAGCCGCCAGTCCATAGCTGGCGGATTTAGGGTGGTGAGTTTAGGGGGTCAGCATGGTCACCCAGGGGATAAATGCCTCCCATTGTCTGCTCTAAGAAGATGCTCTCAGTAGGGAGTCTATAAAGCCCCAGTGGCAACACTAACACCCAGAGCTATGGTGCTCTCTGGGGGACACCAGGGGACCCCCCAACCAAAGACAGACTAATAGTTTGTCGGGTCTAAGAAACTGCTCAGGAGACCTCTGCGTGTTTTAATATGTCATAGAGACGTTGTTTAGAAGGGTGATTGTATCTATCTGTCTGTCTGTCTGTCTGTCTGTCTATCTATCTGTCCATCTATCTATCTGTCCGTCTGTCCGTCCGTCCAATCTTGGTTTAGCCTGTGGAGTCTCTCAACATGCTTTCACCCACAGGATGTCACAAGTGTGAACTACCATGTTGTGATGTTGGTGGGAGCACAAAGAGTAGTGGAGTTTCTTTTTAAGGGAAATGTGTCCTGCCTTGTCTCAGTGTCAAGCGGTGGCATGAGCACACATTAAATCAAAGTGGGAAAAACAGCACAAGAGGTGAAAGATGACGAGCAATTGAGGAAAGGTCAAAAGGAGAAGGGGAAGGAAGGGCTTGAATTCCCCCTGTACCCCACATCCTAGAACCTTCCAAAGCCCGTACTGCCATGAAAGGATCCCTTCAAAGAATCACTCTTTTTTACCAAGTCCTTGATGTGGTGGCGTGGCGTGTGTGTGTGCTCTTCATTTTAGAGACTACAGCTTTTGTTATCGATCTAATACATAGTATAATGCTATGTATTTGCCATTAAAAACATAATAACATTTTTTAAGGAAGGAAAGCAACCTCTGAGTTTAACCCATCACCAAAGTGAACAGTGTTCAGCTTTGAGCACCTCAGGACCTCAGTGGTAACCTGGCAGCTGGTGGACTCAAAACCTGAAAACCTCAGGACTCCTTTCTTGACCACTAGGCCATCACTGCTACATCTAGACCACCGCTGGCCCATATATGGCCATATGTGATGTTGATCGTGGTATTGTTGATAGGCTTTCAATTTTGTTTATTGACAAAATGCAAGCACATGATGATTATTTTACATCATCGAAATGCATGCTGACAACTTAATCACTATGTATACATGAAATTTGCTTTTTTAAATTTTAGCCAATGAGGGAGATGCATGTAATTCTATATTGGTTTGGATGCAATAAATGGACATTGATAACACTACTTACGGTAATTTTTCTGAAATTTCAGGTTTTATGGTAATTGTTGTATGGAACATATTTGGAAAAATCCAAAGTCCTTTATGTAATGTCCTGTCCCTGGGTGAGTTATTGTCTAATACACGTGTACAGACATGATTTGTGGGGACTGAGGTGTGACTGAGCATCTTTGCAACTGAAATTGAATAGAGGAGCCTCTGTGTTCTCGTCCTGTTGTTTTTATTGTCTGCTCTTGTGCTGCTGACAATTAAAAATGTCTGAATATTGTCTTAATTTTGCATCTGCATCATCTTTGCTTCATTATATTTCACGTTCTCAAAACGGTGGACCTTTTCTTGTCATACCTGTGGCATATCATGCACCGAAAGAACCCGAGCCCTTTTGGCACTTTGTGTCACTAGAAGAGGGACCTCCATCTGAGCAGATTGTTGGAAGGGCTGGGGGTTGCAGCACAGGATGTTCATCTGTTCCCTGAATTTTTCTTGGATTGGGACCTCTGTGCAGTAATCCCTGTGCAGGTTGGTTGTGTCTGGAAGGAGGAGGTGCAGCTGAATCTCCCTTTGTTCAACACGGCCTTTACCACATCAACCTTCTGACATTGTGTGAGTCGGTGCGTATGTGTGAGTGTGTGTGTGTGTCTGATTGTGTGAGCCTCCCCGTCTCTTTGTTTGACATTGTTTTTGACATATGGAAATTTGGAGACGCTGAAGGTTATTAAGTTATATTTTTCACTGCTGGTTGTCTAAAAATAAAAATAAAAAAAAAATCCTCTTTGTTTTGTAAGAGGGTCTGGACCAGACAGGCATAGAGACACTAGACTGGGTTACAGACAGAGAAATAATAGCAAACAATGAAATTTGTGGACACCAAATATACCACTATATTTAAAAAAAAATCCAGTATAATACATAGAGCTGCTTTCTTGCTATTAATCTGCTGTCAAAGCAATTGAGATAGCTTGTTTTGACATTTCCTATCTAACATCATTCTTCTTGAATCACTGATTCTATAAATACTGTAAATAAATCTTACATTTTTTTCATTTGTTAATCTCAAAACACATTATTCTGGTGTTTTGGTTGTTTTAAAACTACATTAAATCACTTTTGAGTACTGTCCCCCTTCCAGCCATCCATTTTATTCCACTCAGCTCAGTTCGGGGGGCTGCTCTAAACAGTGCGCTATGAGAACACGTCACATGACATGTACAGCATGCATACTAATCAGTGCCCTGATGCAGGGCCAATTACCTCAGGAAAATATGCGTTAAGGCCATGCCTCTTACCTGAGTGACTTCATGGTCTCTCTGTCTCTCTTTGTTTGTACTGCCAGGCACATAGTGTCAACGCCGTCTGGCATCTGGCTGACTAATGTCTGAATGTTTTCCATCCTTTCAGCCCTGGGCGTGATACTGTACAGAGAACAAAAAAAAAAAAAAAAGAACTGATTAAAAGGAGAAAAGTAGTAACGGATGAAAAATATAAGAACATGTAACAGGGGATAAAAGAATGGACGTAGTGAGATTATTAGAAAATGTGACTGTGATCATACAACCTCAGTGACTAATCTGATGTAAAGGCTGTCATTGATATTGGTTCTGTCCAGAGTCATTAGCTGAGAACAGGGCGTCACCACTGGTGTGGGTTGGACTGTAATGGACTGTTTGACTCGTGTAATAATTGGAGCTTTGTGATCAGTGTGTCTGGCACTGAAAACTCACCCTCTCCACTCTCTCATGTTCCCTGTCTCATTCTTCTCCTCTCCCGTCCTCTCCTTAGTGGCTGTCTTTCCGTCTCCAGCCTCCATTCTTCCCCCGCTGCTCTGAGATTAATTCCAGGCAGGCTGCAGAGGAAGGTTCATTACCGAGATGGTTGAAATATTGTGGGATTCTTGACAGCTGAGCAGATGAGATGGTTGTACTTAAGGTCTTGTTGAGGCTGTTTGGGAAAATCTGAACAGAGGGAGTTTTCTTCTGTGGAAGACATCATTATTACTAAACGAACATGCTGTCAAGGTGGCATAAGAGTGGGAGGACGCAGCATGGATGGTGGTGTTGTAGAGAAGGACTCTTGTTTTGTCTTCAGCCAGGAGTTCCTGCTGCTCCAAGTCACAGTTAATCAGCAAAACTGTAATTAAATCTTGTTTATACTTTAACGCTAATAAAACTGTTGATTTTCTTTAAATATATTTTATTTGTGAGTCAGTGTATCTTAGTTTTTGCCTCCATCCAGTACTGTTACTGCAGCTGTTTCTTTTTTTTCGTCTTGTGCTGCAATCATAAAGTGGTACTGTTTGATTCTTGCAATTGTTTGACATTTAGATTCAAGCATTGCTGCCTTGAAGAAGACAAAAAACTTGACTCCATGCAATCACTGCAGCAAACACAACAGAGAGCAAGAATTCAGCTTAGAAATATGTTTTTGTCTTCTTTCATACTAACTTCATCATATGTCCTGAAAGATTTACTGTAATCTGGCAGATCAAAGACGAGCGATTCCAATCCTGTTCTCCTAATCCAGTTTAATACTGACTTTGAACATCCAATAACACCATCAAGGAGGATGAATCACTGTTAGGCCACAAAATAACATTTTCAAAATGTTATTTTGTTGTCGCACCCTAATCAGATTCCTCAAAAAAGGAGACAGGGCCAGGGCTATTTCAGTAACTGATTATACGTAAGATGCATAATCATGTTAAAATTGCTTAATTTTTCAAATACGCAAATTCACTGGAGCTGCTCTGCATTTTTCTTCGATTCAAATTCAATCTCATTTTCCATCCTGCTTTTCTATGAGTAATTTCAAACCACTAATGTCTCCCCTCTGAGAGATTTATCTATAAATATATATATAAAAAAATTCTGGCCAGTCAGCAGATAGTTTGTTCCACATTAGCATCACAACATCTGGTTGTTCTTACACGCTGCTGGACCTTTCCAAATTTGAATCTCCTCCAGACTTCTTCAGATGGTCTAATCTGGTCCCTCCCAGTCTGGACCTATTTTAACCACTGTCAAGGATGTTCCTCATTTGCTTTGTCCATGAAGGCAACAATTAGCAGTGGCTTTTGGCCTCCGGGCATCTTGTAGTTCCTCTCTGCAGTCATCTTAGTCTTAGCTTCTCCAACCTGTGTCAAGGAGACCTGGGACTTCATGTGCAAAGAATTGTGAGAAAGGTTGCATGAACCAAGACGAAAACATGTTTTTTTGACCTTACGCACCTTTGATACTTGAGGGCCCAGGAGTCCAGAGGAACCAGAGAGGCTCCATACATTCATGGCTACAGATGGATCCAGAGTTGTTCATTATTGATGGTTCTGCTCTTGCGAAACGCCATAACATGCAGTCGTTTTTTTTTTTATGGCGGCTGCATTATCTCATCTTCCCGGCCTTCTTCTGGCTTTACTCTCTCCTCTGCCTTCAAAAATGGTTTTCTTTATATTACTGCACATTCTAATGGAGTGAGGAAGTTTTTTTTTTTCTCATTCTCCACCTTAACACTATCCTTTTGGAAGGTTTTAGCTTAGTTACCGACTTTTTCTTCCATAACCTACCAAATATCTTGATATCCATATTTCCTCTTAGTTTATTCACTCTACAACTGCTGCTTTAATGCTCTATAACCCTCTACACATTACACTGACTGTGGTCACATGTTGCTCTGCTTTTAGTAGAGCTTTACTGACAATTTCACTGATCCTCTTTAACCGTTTTCTAATTATTCCTGTAAATGTTTCCCATTGACTTCAACCATAATTCTACACAATTACGTCGCCAAACTGGGACCTATCACATGCATTGTGTTGATGTACACTGTCCTTAGTGCTGAAAGGGTTAAAGGACGGATGTTTGCATCCAGATGAAGAAGTCTTTAAGTGTATAATTTGCTGATTGGGCCCTATGATCTCAATATATTATTTTGCTGGGTCTCCCATTTCTATTTAGAGTGCCGAAAACACCAGTGTGTGTACACACACATACACAGGCAGACACAAACTGAGGACCTGATTTTCTGACATAAATGAAAAACAGGCCTCCTGCACATGCTTGATTAATGTGGAAAACTGTGGTTAGCTCGGCCTCAAATTGAAAATGTTTCTTCATTTTCTGTTTCATATCTTTCCTTTCATTCACTTGGAACTTTGATGGATCCATTAGTGAAATGCAAACTGCTGGAAGAACGCACTCTCAGTAATGTGTTCAAGTCCCTAATCCTTTGCACTGAGAACTGGCTGCTGACTGAGGCTTGTGCTTCCCAGTGGACAAACCTGTGGAGTAGATAGCCCCTAGTGGCAGCTGTAGGAACAGCAGTATTCAGATTCAGAAACTTTATTTATCCCCGTGGGGCAATTGAGTATTCTTGAACTAAATATCAGTTTTTATTATTATAATTCAGAATACTATTGCTTTTAATTAGTTATTGCTGTTGTACAATACAATATAAATATCATGTAGTTATTTCGTTTATTCTGATCAAATTGATCTCTATTGCTCATTTAAGCATCATGTTTTTTATATTACAATTTGTTCGACTCTCAAACAAACTGCTGTTAATAATTAGAATTTTAGCAAGAAATAAATTAACATTCAATCATTGCCACATTTGACACTTTTTAAAATTTTAAATTTATGCTCATTCCATATTAAATAAAATAAAACATCTGTCACCAGCCATATTTTCTGGTAACAGTGAAACATTAACATTTCACACAATATGATGTTAACGCTTCCACTATGGTTTATTAACTTTAATGTGGATATGTATTGTTTATGTTAGTGGTAGTTGCTAGTGTTTACTCCGGGGGAGTAATTAGTATATGTGTGCGGGTAGGTGGATGGATGAGCAGACATCTGAAATGGATGACTATGTAGTTTGATGGGGTGGATGTGCGGGTGGGCGGACGTGTTTGGCTAAAATGAGGGCGTGCTCCTATGTGTATGTGGCAGCGGAGGCGGAGGCATGACATGTGGGTGCTCATGCATCTTTGCATTTATGTGGGTGGGTGTGTGTAGCAAAGGTTCTGTCAGTGAACATGAATGATGAATGGGTTCCATCAACATGAGGGAGCCACAGAGTAAACCCATACTTCTGTGCACGGCATGGAACTGCTTCGATCTCCACTTCTCCTACTATTCTTCTCACTTCCCTGTGTGTTTTCACACCTGCTTGCAGCTCTTCAGCCTTATGCTTGATTTGTTTGCTAGCAGTGCATCTAAAGGGTTCTCAAACTGAGTAAATCCTGTTGAATGTGTGGACTTTGTCATTGACTGCATATACAATGTGCAGATTAATACATCGGCGTAGACAGGCACTACTTAAATTGGTATGAGAGTTTTCCGCTTTCAATTTTGACCCAGTGCTAACGATCGCATGATGTCATCATGAAAATTTCACACATAATGAAACACAAGCAGACCCGAAAGTCACAAACACAACACATGCTATTCACTCCTGCGAAAAAATGAGCTCATGTGTTGAAGCTCCTCTGGCACCATCATGCATGCCATTCCTTTCCACGGTTGGAGTTAGAGCAGGTTTATTAGTAACTGTTCCGCCCTGCTGTGATGTTATCCACCACTGACGTGAGCGGTTTCTGCGATGCCAATCACGCTGCACTTGAGAAGAAAGGTTTACATGAGCAGAGATGTAAAGGGAAGGAAGCAAATGTGAGCCAGGAATCAGTGAGATAATGGGAAAGTTGATGTGTTGTACGTGCACTTGGACTTTATGTCTAAATGTTTGGTGCGGAATAGTCCTACGATCTGGACCGATGCCTTCATTGTAATGTGAGCTTTCATGTACGCTGATGCACACAGTGCCAATTCCCATCCCGCCCCATATCCTGCTGCTCCCCGGGGGTTGTGAGTATCCAACACACTGACAGTTAACACCTCTCACTTCAGCCAAACGACACAATCATTCCCATAGATGAGAGTATTTGCAGTCTGACCCAAAAACTGACTGCTGATGATGCCTGAGGGCAGGTCATGTCAGATTATTGGCTTAGGCAGTGACCAAAGTTTGCCACTTATGTCATGTATATGGGGTCCAAGCACAAATCGTATAATACACAGAAGAGTACAAACTTTACACAACTTTACTAATAACGTAATGTTTTGTAAATATATACTTCAGTGGTTGGCCATGAGGGCCAGCAAAGCCTTCTCTGCTGGCCTAAACACACTGATTTTGCAAAGTTTCGCTGATCTCCTTAATTTTCTTCGGATTAAACATCTGGGTGAGAGTATGGAGCAGCTTTACACATTGCCATGTTTGGCTGTAACCATCCCTGTGTCCATTGCCTCTGTTGAATTCTCATTATCGACATTAACATGTCTAAAAATGTACGAAAGTAAACGGATGAGGCGTAATAATTTGACATCACAAAACTATGATGTCACTGAAGGCCTACGGTCAAATAAATCAAAGCCTTAGGTATTCATATAAGATTTGGGTTGTCATAACTAAAAACTAAAAGTTATCAAATTTCTTACGCTTTCTGTTGTATTACTTTCTACATAAACATGCACACACAGAGGCTGCCACTTGTTTTCATCTATATGCATACATACATACGTACATATATACACGCATGCATACATACATGTGTTCCCACCGTCCATGTGACATACAACACAGACTACACAGCAACGCTGGTATAACGAGAGGGTAAGAATAGGCACAGCAGCCTCCTGATTTCAACCCAACACCAACCCCCCCTCTGCCACTACCAAGCTGTCCCACTGTGATAAGCTGGCTGGCATTTTCATCATTCTGGCCATACTGATTGGACCATTACCATAAGAAAGAGGGCGAGAATGCAGGAGGCCTTCCCTCTGGACTCTGATTCATGTTCAAAGATGGGATTAGTAATCTCAGGCCCTCAAACAAGCCTGGGATGAGGAGGCAAAAGAAGCAGACATTCAACAGATAACAGAGTAAACTGTCATGGCTCAGTGGACGGATGAGTCAGTGGATGGATTAGTCTGTAAACTGTGAAACTGATTTTATTTTCTGGACTCATTGAACAACTTTTGTCCCTTGTTTCTGATCAATCAATCTTGATCTAATGTGTAGTTTATATATGTATATATATATAAGTTTTTATAAACTGCTGCTAAAATCTATTATTCCATTGAAAATTTTTTTCAATGCTACTTTTACACCCAAACCTATATATATTGTAGTTAGCAAACTGCTCAAGGACCCTTATAAAAATATCCTTCTTTTGTTGTCCAAATTTTCAATTTCTGGCCAACCTGATTGTATATCTATTGAGGTCGTAGCGGAAACGTGTACTATAAATAATCACAACTCCGTTCAGCAATTTTCCCCAGTGTCAAAATTCGTACTCTGTGTTTTCAGAAAACCATGCTAGAACAATTTGGCTCAACCTGAGACAAATATTTATTAACTTTATTGCAGCAGCGTGTAGCTGTGACTGGACATCATGCTGAGCATATAATTGGTGTTTGCAGCAAACATATTGTCACAAATTCATAAAAAAAAGCGCAACTCTCTCAGACATATTGTTAAAATCTGTCACTGAATAAAAAAAAACTGCAGTGTTTAGAAGCTTCCCGTACTCTAACAAGGAGTAAAGTCTAAGTGGTAACATAAGAAAACAGATTTTCTCATGTTATGTTATAGTTGTGCAGTGAATAACAAACTTATTAAACACAATGTTTAAAAGTTATTTTGTATGTAACTGTACATCATTAGTATCTGTGTGCTATTTTTCACTTTATTTGTCTTTATGTGATGACTGTCCAACAAGTATCTGTTTTATTGGTATGTAAAATACCATGGCATAGATAGAAAAGGTGAGAGTAGCTCACAAGGAATTGCATATTTTGATGTGCATTGCGTGTGCACTGGTATGTGTATATGTTTGTATTTGTGGGATGTTGTGAAATGGCAAATGGTAAATCATGGGAAGGTCAGTTCTGTCATTTTCGCTTGTACAGTATGAAAGATAGAGGCATGGTGATCCATAAATACATCTCTAACCATATGTATGAACATGAAAAGACAGCCATTTTAATAAATGTAAGGCTTCATTAAATGGAAAAACAAACCTATACCTCGAGATTCATTAAATATATAATATTCATTAAATTATATTCCTGTATATATATATATATATATATATAGAATGTAAGAGAAAATGTACATTTAAATAAAATGTACAAAATAACTAAACAATAGATCTTGATATGATGAATATGGTGAGTATGCCCATGCCAGTGGGTAAAAGTGATGATGATTATCCTTAGCTGTATTGGAATTCAATAGAAGGGCTGCAGTCCAAATCCCAAGCTTCTTATTACTGCTTATTACAAATAAGATATAAGCTAATGTGTTCAGTTTTTCAATCAGCCAATTGGAATTTGCAAATTGTGATTTGACTCTTTGTGTTAGTTTACTTATTGACTTGATTAAAAGTGTTTGGTTCAAATAAATCAAAAATCTGGAGCAAATGCACTGTGTCGTCTAGCTTCTCATCGCTGCCGTATTTCAGCCTACAGACTGCATCAGTCTGTAGTCACACTGCACAGGTCTGGAATCCCCAGCACGCAGCATGCATTACATTGGCACATGAGAATGTACCAAGTGTATAGAAATTTAATTTACGTGTGGTTTTACCCTATAACTGGATCACATTAGGTGTGACAGAGCAACTTCAACTTTATTTGTTTAAAGTGCCAAATCACAACAACCGTTGTCCCAAGATACTTTACAAACAGTTGTATAAAATACAACACTTTAAAAATAGGCAGCAGAGGACACTGCTTATGCTAACATAGCAATAATAAACGAATATGAAAAATATATATTAATACATGTATCTTATAAAGATGCATGTATTATGTAGAAAATGAAAATATGAGAAGTGCAAAAAAAAAAAAGAAGTTGGTTACAGCTTCCAATCACTTTTGTGGTCTCCCAGGCTTAACCTCCGTGTGTTCACGCCAGCCCACTTGGTTCCGTCTAAGTCGTTCCCCTTTATTTCTGAATGGCGCTGTCACCACCTGGTCCCCATTCACTTATTGATCGCCCCAGGCTATGCTTATCAGATGGGTCCGGCTTGGTATTTTGCATTTATAATGCCGCGGTGCTTGAAAGGAGACCTGTGTAAAACAGTGTCAGCCTTCTCTACGCCCCCAGATGTCTGCATGGTTCTCCATCAGCATTCACAGGAGATCAAGTTAACCCAACAGAGAATAGGGCCAAGCTGCATATTAGTTTTCTCTACTGGGACTTCTTTCTTTATCATTATGATGACATGTCAACAATATGGCTTTTGCCCCCTTTTCTTATAGGATCAGCCCAATTTAAGTGTGGTTCAGTTATTCTTTCCATGATTCCCAATGCTTACCATGTCCTGTGTTGCCAGCCTATGAAACGGGGCAGTGCTCATTTTCTTCACTTCCAACAGAATCCATCACTCACGGCACAAAAGGACAAAGAATGGCTGTACTGCTGGAGGGCAGTTGCCTTATGGGGAGGGTGGTGCACGAGGTCTGTAGGGCAGGCTGTTATGGTGGAACTACCCCATTCTCTACTTTCCAGAGGCAGGCATCAGGGTAAATGGTGGCTGTGAATGCCTTGTTCCCTTCTTCTGAGTTTGCTTGAACTGAAGATAGGGCTTCCATTGTTGCCTCATGTCAAAGTGCACAGAGACAATGAGGATCTAAAGGTTCAGGCCGTACCTCTCTGAGCCCAAAAGGAACCTATAAGTTTGTTTTTTTTTGTGAGTGTGTGTGTGAAATGGGGTGTGCTGGCGCTTCAGGTCTGTTCAATGCAGTCTTTGATACTGCTTTGGGTCAGAGGCACAAAAGAAGAGAAAGTGAGAGTGCAAGTGGGAGGAGATGGAGATTAGGGGTAGGCATCAATCTTCAACCTGTGCGCTCCAGTCACCAAACATCTGACAGTGCATCTCACAGCTCTGCCTGGCAGAAAATGAGAAAAAAAAAAAAAAAATATATATATATATATATATATATATATATTTAGTCAATAAAACCATGCAAAATGGCCAGAAATCAGCTCTGAAATTAAACTGAATTATGAGCCTTTTTTGTTGTTATTATCTTTGTCCAGATTAATGTAGATTAAGTGGAAGCAGACTTTTAAATGGACAAGAAATTAAAGAAAGAGTAGTCTAATATTTTTTCCATGACTATATGTATATATATATATATATATATGAAATATATGAAATATATGAAATTGAAGAAGCTGAGATGAAGTGTCTGCAAGAAACCTATTATATCCAGTTGCCCTGATGTGAACCTTACTCTCGTGGGACCTAGTATTGCCAGTTACATCATGGGAGATATTACCTAATGACTTAGTAATAGTCAACACCATAGTTATTCTATAAAAGCCACACAAAGTCTTGCTAATGGTGAAAAGCCAAATGAGTTCATGTACGTCAAAGTTACAAAACTATGTGTGCAACATTTCACGGATCAATTCTATCAGACATTGTTTGGAAGGCATTACAACACTGTCACTCTGAGACTCACTTAGCTGTGCTTTATCAAACCCTCATGTTCATAAGCCTTACCCTGCAGGGCCCATTAGCTGGAATTGGTTCCTAACTTGTCACCTTTGCATCATGGGTGAAAGAGTAAGAGTAGTTTGAGTTGTTAGGAATTTCAGAGAAAGGTGTGACTGTGTGTTCACATCATAAACACATCAACCAGTAGAGAAAGTGTGTCATGATCTTGTCCTGTTATGGACAGAAAATCACCACTGTGCCACAGAATAAGCCCATTGTATGTGATGGATCTTTTTTTCAGTTAATGATCCATGTGGGAGGTTTTTCTCACCCTATTCTGAGAAAAAAAAGTTCAAATAGTTTGTGTTACTCTATGGATATGCCACTTTTTTTTTAGAATTTTGACTGATTTACATTAGGAAGCTGTTGATTATTGATTGATGAGGCTTTGAAGGATTTTGGGGGGAATCTTAGACAAGGTCTGATTTCTTTTTTACACTTATATTTAAAATATTATAGTGTTTATTTCAAAAGAAGCAACAATGAAACACATGATAATGTGAGTTTATGATGGGGCCAGTTGAGTTTGTATACCTGCAACAGGTAACTGTATTGAGGGGCAGAAAGTAATTTCTGCAGCTTTGGTTTATAATTTAGTGCATATAAAAGTACTTTACTTTCAATTTTGAAGACAGGAATGAGAATGATCTCTGAAGATGTCAAAAATGGTAGGGCATGGTCCCGTACCTATCCTGTCTCAGGCAAACGACCCAATTATTTCCTTTCTTACTGCATTGCAATGCCTAATTGGAGTCTGTAGGTTTCCACAGCGGAGCTTCTATAGATGGATGAAGCTGCGTGTCGGTGGTGGGGGGTCTTTTCTGTGAGTGAATAACTGTTAGGTGTGAATTTATCTTCACCCCCAGCCCTATTTTCCTAAAGACAATGTGTTTTTACAACAGCTCATTGGCGACACAATGACTGATTTCAAGGCACTTTGAAAAGGAAGCTGAGCCTCATTGTTGGGCCACTGTCATTGGTGGAAAGTTGGTTCATTTTGAGCTGATTGTTGTGGATTAAAGCTCTTGTGTTTCTTTCAGTATGGAGCACAAACTCTTTTTAAACTGCTCACTCACTTAGCATCAAAATGCTCTTAAGTGATTAGCTGGATTTCTGCAAAGGAATAAGTAGCAATTTGCATTTGACTTGCAGCTTTTCTAGTAGTCTTGAGTGCTATGTGTATGCATGGGTCTGTCACTGAAATACTTCTGGGTTTGAATATACTGTAAAAATATTAAATCTTTTGCGTCTTTGTCAGATAATGTGACAATATGTATGACTTCACTATCTACAGCTAGTAATGTACTAAAATCTTTTTAATTGGATAATAAAAATAGAGAATACTGAAGAGTATTTCATCAATAAGGTAACGCATATCAACTTTTTTCAGATATGAGTGTTTTCTTAATGTCTTGGACTTTCTGTCCCCATCAAACATCTAATTTCCCAACGTTGTGGTGCTTAAATAGTATTCTCTGTCTGCAGGAGGTCTCAGCGGGTGAAAAAGTTAAATAAAATTAGCTTGCTTGTTGTTGATATAAAGTTTTAATGAAGTTTTTATCTCAGTTGGCAATAGGTAAGTAATTAGTAATCAAATCCCACTGCTTGGTTCTGCAGAGAAGTCAAACTTTTATTTTTTTTGTCTGCTGTTCCACTGGAGGTTGAAAGACCCCGTGTCTTAACAAGGTAAAGTGACCGTCCCTTGGTGGTCACATGAGGTCATGACATATGGATGTAGGCCACAGCTGGTGCCTTCATCCAGATAAAGGAGATGCAGTGACAGGACAGGAACCAAATCTCCCCACTGTCCACCTGCCGCCTTTAGAACTCACCCTGGTACCAGGGAGTTCCTGCTGGGAGGAACCATGGCAACCACAAAGCGTCCCTTGATTGGCCAAGCTGTTACAAATTATCACATGGGAGAGCCGGACTGAATGATTAGCATATAAAGAGTGGAGCTGAGTCCACAGAGGCGACATCATCTGTGGGCTTTCACTGCATTGCCCCTGGTGTTCTATAATGACCACTGGGCACCTTGACAGGGTCCCTGAACAGGGACAAACAAGGTGCTTGCTCTGTCAGTCATTTGTCACTAGTACCTGCAGGCGATGGTGTGTCACCAGAGGAAACAGAACTGTGGCTTGAAGGCAGAAATAGGTCCTATGGGACCAGCTGGGAGACAGTGCCCTAGGACAGAGACAGTGTCACTCGCTTTCACCCTCATCATCACTTTCATTAACCTCATCACCAACATCCACTCTGCTCATCTACATTTCTGGCATTAATATTATTATTATTTTTTTTTTTATCCATGCTAACTTTTTATTTTCTCAAATTTTAGGACAGTGTCGTGGGCCGATGCCAGGCACTTTACACTTTAGTAGCCAGTTGTCCAGAAGTCAAACAGTGGGCAGTCACGTGATCAATGATCAATTCTTATCATCAGTCTTAATTATAAGGGACATCATTAAAAGCTAGTTGCCATTAATGAGAAGCACTTCCCTGCGTCCCACTGCAACAGTCATTAGCAGATTCAAAAGATCTTATTGATTCCAACACAGCTACAGAACAGAGTGCCTCCACTCACCTCACATCCTGTCACTAATGGTTTTCTGAGATTGTGTGTAGAGTTATCATTAGGAAGGCCATCTTGTTTCAATGTTCTATTTGTTTTATGTGTATAATCCTGAAAGACAAGGCCGAGAGACCAAAAGACTGTTGGTTGCGATCAAAGACAGTCTGGGTTGCAGGGGGAATATTTAACATGTTACACAAGCACCACATCACGCATGGTTCCACTTGGATCCTTTGCCTGTGGAAATGAATTAACTCTCCATGTTGGTTCTATTTCCTTTGTTGAGGGGATGGTGATAGTACGTGGACTTTTTTTTTTTTTTTTTACAGCATTAAAGCTGTCACTATGCAACTTTTCTGCAACAATCTAACTAATTGTGATTTTATTATTTAAAATAATAAAACAATTTAAGTGGAGAGACGATGACATTTTCATTTTTAATCAAATAACGTTATCTGACACATTTAGCTGAATAATTCAATTTCTTTTTATTATGTGGTCTATAGCAGGGGTCTCAAACTTGTGTGGCCATCTGCGACCCGTGGAAAGATATTTTGCGGCCCCAACCTTGATCTAAAGGTTGAATTTATAGGGATTTCTATATAGATTTGTTCTCCACATTTTATGGTAAATCCTAAAGTTCTCAAAATCCTGATCCACAGTCACCTTCTGGTTCAGAGTTGTATTACACAGAATCTATGGGAAACAGAGTTTTTTTTTGTAAAATTTTTTCTTAAGTATTGAACACTTTGATGAAATTGTAGTCTTAACATATTTTGAGTTTGAGACCCCTGATCTATAGCAAACTGCTTTTATCATTTCTTTGTGCCAAGACTGTTGTGCTAACATGACTCTTAGACTCTCAGCTGTCTTTTTTTTTACCATGTGACCAGGGTGGCTCATTCCTCTCTTTTAATTTACCAGCATGACTTTGAGAAATGACATCATATTTGCTGTCTGGTGCCACTTTTGTGACTGTCTGGACCCTAATGATTTCTTTAATTACAAGTGATAGAGCAGCCATGGGACAATGGCTCTCCGTGACTCTGCCTCCTGCAGGGCAATTAAGCTTTGCGTCCAGCGTCCTGTTGTGTCCCGCTGCCTGCACCTGAGACTAACGACTGTGTAAGCGGCTATCAATTACCGCTCCTTCAACCCTTGACATCCTCTGGTTGCCCCCACTGTCCTTTACTGTCCCAACCTTCCTTCACATGACACTTAACCAACGTCATTATTGGATCAACCCTCTATTCCACTTAATTACTTCTCCTCTCGCCTCAGTACATTAACTCAAATGCTTCACTCTGTTTTCATAAGGACTTGTTTACGTCTTGTTGTCGTTGCTTTCTTCCTCGACACAGTTCACCTCAGGGCTACACAGAGAAATCTTTTAAGTGCTTCAAGACCACGGGCCATGGCATTTCCTCTCTTCTCCGACGCTGCACGTTGCACTTGTTAGCAGACACAGCCTGTGGTCCCGTTCAAAACACTTGTTTTCTAATTGGTTTGGAATATTTTCTGTGCCCTAGCTAAAAGGCATTTGCATTTTAATGCACAAAAACACTTTTAAGTGGCTCACCCATAGAAGGAGGCTGTTCAACCTCCTCATCCTGTTTACAGTTCCCAACAGTGTAACGAGGGTGGTGTTTTTATATATGTGGGTCTTTCCTAAATACTGCTCATAGTGATGACTGGATTTAGAGAGAATATTGAATCCTCAATGCTGCTAAATGTGCGTTTTCCTTTCCCCTGTCACCCTCTGACCTATCCCCGAGTCAGATTTATTAAATTACACAATCTTTTCTCCTCACACAGAGATCTTAAAGTGAACAAGGGAGTTTCCAGATGGTTTAGCACTTGTCTGGATGACTGTGGTGACCCCCGTTTCTGTCCAGATGCAGGTCAACGGTAGGGTGCAGGGGGCTGTCCCAGTGACTTACAGCAGGCTGTAAAAAGGCACTAAAGGAAAGGAAAGAGAGGGGAACTATTAACTCCACCTTGCAACATGAACTGGAGAGATGTAGAAGGTGGAGAATAGATCTTTTAATTCCTTCTTTTTTTATTTCTTCATCTTTTGACAGGTAGTTTGTTAAAATATCAATGGAGTAAGTTGATCACCATGTACTTCCTTCAAGTAAAGCAAACCGTGTTGCAAACACACCTTTAGGCCACTATTTGGCTCCAATGGGCAGTCAATGTTTTGGACCATTAAGTTCTGAATTACCTTTACACAAGCTCTAAACAGGAACATTAAGTCACCACGCTGTGTGATTAGGACACTTCCAGCTGTGTGTAATTTCTTCTTGTTTGTCCATTTATTTGGCATAAATGCTGAGTCCGCGGCAAAGCACCATTAACTCCAGTGAAGTGGTCAAATGACACATGAGGAACCAGGATGTGTTCAAGGTGGCAATGTGCAAATGCAGAAAGTATCGGCAGCAGTTATGTTTGTTATGTTTTTTTTTCCTTAATTGACTGTGGGACTTTCTAGGACTATCTAGTCTTATGACGGGAGAAATACAAACATTTACACAAATGAGTTGAAGGACAGTTGTATTATCAATGTGCTGTCAACAAACTAAGGCACTTTTTTTCTTTAAACAAGTGCAATAAAAGTCATAAAGGAGAAATATGTCCTCTGTTTGATTGTGAAGTAGGAATAGAAAAAAAAAATCTTGGGAGCATAAAAAAAGGCTTTGTGTCTGTGTGCTGTGTTGAGTGACTTATAGAGGGGGTGTCGTCAGAACTATTACTGCCAAAGAGACTCCTAAGTCTGAGTGGTTGCATTGTGTCTTGTGTGTGTAAGAGGACGATTTACAGCTTTGAACTGCAAGTGTAACAGTGTCTTTGGACCAAGGGTGAGGGGGTCTTATCCAGGCTCTTGAGGTCAGGTCAACAGGGGGCTGCACAAACCCCCAGTGGTGTGAAGAACTATTCAGACTTTGCAGACAGATTGTCATAAGCTTGGAGACATATCTGGCTGAGGCCCATCAATATGTCTTTTTGATGAATGATACAGTGAAGATTTTTGAAAATGAAACCGGTGAAACTGATATCTCCGCACATAAAGCTGTGTGTGAGTGTGTGTTAGCAGCGTAGGTTCTCTGAAGTCTACATTACCGGGAATATATTTTGTCAATCCTGAAACCATTGATTTATATCAACAATAAATGAAAGACGAGGCTCTTAAAATGAATCTTGTATTTTATAATGTGACCAATAAACATTGAAATCCAAGGAAGGAACATAATCAGACAAGAGTTCAATGTGAATGCATTTCCAGTGTCTGATATACCCTGACACATCTAACCTAACTTTTAAAATTAATTCCTGTTGTAATCATTTTGTGTGCAGCAGATATTTATCTAAAAACTGTTTAAAATAGTGTTTTTGTGCTGCATCTGTAAACATGAATCCTCCAAATGAGTGCTGGTAGATGCTGAGCAATAACATAAAAAAATATATATAGTAATTGAAACTAGAGATGTGATTGATTTCAAGATGCTATAATGATTAGACTAAAGTGAGAATCATATTGTCAGGTCTGTCTGTCTCTGTCTCTTTTCCTTTCCCAGTTGTTGTCTGTCATCACAGTCACCTGTGTCTCTGTCGTTTGTCTCACTCGTGTCACCTGGTGTCCTGAGTATATATATCCCTCGCCCTCGCTCAGTCTTGTCGAATCATTGTTTCTCTGTTTTTGTCATGCCACACCCTGTATCAGGTCAGTTGTTCAAGTGTTTAGATGTTAGTTGTTAAGTGTTAGATCAGGGGTGTCCAAACTGTTCCACAAAGGGCCACTGTGGCTGCAGGTTTTTGTTCCAACCAAGCAGCAGCACACCTGAGTAGACAAGTTTAATCAACTGATCACAGTCATCAGACACCTGATTGGTCAAGCTATGTGCTCTTGGTTGGTTGGAACAAAAACCAGCAGCCACACCGGCCCTTTGTGGAACAGTTTGGATACCCCTGGTTTAGATGTTAGTTGTTGTGTTAGATGTTCCATCCAAGTTTTGGAGTCCTGTTTTTCGTCCACGCTCTGTTTTTGCCGAGCCACTCTTTGTACCTGCCTGGCCTTTTTTTGTCACTCTTGTTTAGTTAATAAAACTAGTGATGGCGAGATGAAGCCTCATGAAGCTTCGAACCACTTCGGCCCAGTGATTCGAGAAATGGTTCATGTCTCGATGCTTCATGTGCTCACGATACCATCTATTGGCCAAGTGTATAATCACAGCCTCTTTCTGAAGCGCACTGGATTTTGTTTTTTGTGACTGTTCGAAATGACTGAAACACAAAAACACTTCATGTACATAAATTATCACATATGTGTTTAATAACCTTTCGGAATGTATTCTGTGTGTGTAAATTTGACCAAATGGTAATATAATTTTTGCAGGTGATATAATATTTTTCTCCTAGACTCGACAAATCCTATCTATATAAATGCTATCCAATTGACCGCAATTCTCCTTCAAAAACTCTCATGTTGACTGGAGCCTGAGGGGTTTATATATAGCTGTATAACCTGGAGACGTACAGCGTTTCCACGAAGCGATTACTGAGACTTCGTTTAGGGGAGGGGCCAAAATCGTGACGTCCGAAGCCTCGCTGCCCGGCAGTATCGCGTAAATGCTTTGGGAAATGCTCCAGATTTTGCCGTGAGGTTTTACAGCTATATGAATCCCTCAAGCCCAAGATCAAAATGTAGCTTTTTGAAGGACAGTTGCAGAGTGTGCTTCAGATAAAGATGCCTGTGATTATACACTTCACCAGTAGATGGTGTTGTGAGCACATGACGCTTCAAGACATGAACCCACGTGGCACGAAGCCGCATGAGGCTTCATCTCACCTGAACCACTTTCCGAAGCAGTTACGTGACACAGCATTTTGGCCCCTCCTCTAAATGAAGCAAGCCTCGATACGCGCTTCATGGAAACGCCCCCTTCTCTGCTCGACACGCGATTCAAAGCCTCGACACATCCCGTAACATCACTAAATAAAACCCTGACAAAAAGATGGCGTCACCAGTTCCTGCATTTGGGTCCTGACTACTTCCTGCCAACCACATCATCAATCCTGACACATACAGGTATTGAGTCAGACAGTTAAAACATAAGATAGAGATTTATATCTAGGTAGATCACCATTCATTTGAAATGTAGCTCATAAGACAAAAAAAAGTGTGGACACCCCTGGGCTACATCATCTAAATGAACCTTAACAGTTTAGTTGTATTGTAGAAAACATTGTTTACAAATAAGACAGACCAGGACACACCTCTCCGCCAATTCTACACTACAGTTAAAGCACTTTAAAAGGACAAACGCCCTTCACCAGGGAATTTTATGTCCTTTCCTATCTTTCTGTTGCCTGTTCCTTTGTCCTTTTTGTCCGCACGTTTGTCACTGACATGTGCGCTTGCTACTTCAACAGCTCATTTGATATCAGCTCAGGCTTTCTGTCTTCTGATGGTGCATGACAGACATTCTATTGAGAGAGGATTGCAGCATCTGTCTTTTTTCTGCTAATCGCTCCTCCTCTGATCTGCATTTCTGTATAGTCGTTTCAGAACGTGCAAAACAAATCTAGAAAAAGTCTCATTAATTAGGTGGCGGTTAAGAATTGCTTCATTATTCTTTGGATCCGTCTATTCTTTTACATGTCAACATGAGACAATATTCATTAACCATGTGAAGATGGACATAAATCATTTTGGCTTTTTTTATCTCAAGGTGACCTGCAAACCTCAAAGACATATTTTGTCTTTAAGGTTGTGGTATTTTCATTATGGTGATAGGAGACATAGGCAAAGACACACTCCCTGTTGTCGATTACATATTTGCTGTTTTTAGTGGTGCAGATTATTACAAAGACCGGAGTTAGAGTTGAGGACAGGGTGAGATGGAAATTGTTGACTCGCTGTGGCAGCCCCTGAAATAAGGGACAAGCCGAACGGAGGAGAAGAAGATTATTACAGAATTTTTCTCATTTCTGTGTCTGACCCAAGTATGAGTCTGTGATGTTCCTTTGTGCAGAAGAATGTACAAGTCATTAAAAAAACCCTCAGTGAATGTGCAGCTAAATTCTGACTGTTGAAAATGTGTCATCGCTCAAAATGTCTCCCCTCTGTGCTATCCTAAGTCCAGCTTTTGTCAGGGGGATTTTTGAGGCTTCATTTCCACCATTCAATATGATTTTACTGCCGTCCACTGGACCAGCAACTGTCTCAACTGGACCTTGTGAGAGTCGTCTGTGTCTGTGTAGCTTAAGGAAGAGCTTTGTTCGCACAGTCAATACCACAACTGCTGTCTTTTGTCTCGTCCAACGTTTCAGCAACCTGGACATCTGCATGTGGGACATAAATGTATCATATTCTGTATCAACTATTTCATGACACATTTTATTTGCTACATGTAGAGCAAGAACAGTTTATTCCGTTTCTTTTGGTGAATATTGCTCTGTGATTAAAATCTTTTGCAGCCTTTGCCATAATGGGTGACACATGTTTATAACCATTGTTCATAAATCTGACATGTGCCAACCATATGGGTGGATCTGCTCTGCAGATGTTCAGTTTTCCAAGCTTTGACTTTTCTTATTTTCTTTCAGTTATTACGTGGCCCAGTTTTATTAAGTGAATTTTGTTCGCACTGATGGTCACTGAGTTTTGCTAAAATAATTTCCCAGCCTTTTGAAGCATAGTTTCACACCATTTCCTGCAAATCAGATCATCTGGTTCATTTTGAATGATTAGACTCTCAGCATGAGCACATAGGGGACAGGGTGGTTCTGATGAATGGCAGGAGTCGTCGTTCATGGGGTCCGCAACCTCATCAGCTGTCAATCTTTACTTCTTGAGCCTGATGGACACTCCAGGAGTCAGAGGACACCTTTGTGTGATGATGACCTTAACCCGGTCGTGGAAGGTGTTGCATTCATGGGTTTAAATAGCTCTGTTTTATCCACTTGATGAATGAATAATGTCATCAGGAGAGAAAACCCGGCGGAAAAAAACGGTGTCCACTTTGACCCCTTAATACAGCACACCAGGGAAAGTTGAGGCCCAAAACCGCTCTCCGGGTCATAGCTCACCTTCAGCTGGAAGGGATCATGTTTCTAAATCACCTCAAGTCACCCTTGGAGAATAATTAATGGACCAAATCTCACAAAAGTATCGAGGAGTTAAGGGTGAACTTTGATGGACAAGCGTAGCAGCCCTGCCAAGCCTGTGTTTTTGCCTGTATCTAGGAAACCCTTCATCTCACATGTTGAGTGTGAAAGTACGTTTGTAGCCGTGCCAAAATGTTGGAGCTTAGATATCCATGTGATGTGACTAGTTAATCTCACTCTAATCTCAGCCACCCTCGTGTCTTTCTCTTCCAGCTGAGGAAAAAATTATTAAAGCTACAGATTACGTAGACCCTGAGCTTCCTTCACCGCTGATGATGGCAAGCAGATGGCACTAGGACTTGGAGAGCCTGCTCGCCCACCCTTCATATAAAAGAGCATTTGCATTTCATGAGCCTTAATTGCTTCTGTTGCCCTCCTCCCCACCGGCTCGGCAAATTTTGTGCCTGTCACTGTGCATCCATGCAGCCCTGAAGGAGCTGTGATAGATGAAGGAGGACCGTCTGTTGGTATCACCCTCATTGTGTTTCAGAAATGAGGAGAATATCTACCTCTGGTTGTGTTTGAAGTTGGGGCAGATAAGGTGCATGCTGACAGCTGATTATTGATAGTGATGTTGGGTGTCAGCGTCGAGTCATGTAAAGGAGGAGTGAGTTTAAACCAGGGGTCTTAAACTCTAATAAGTTGAGGGCCACCACCCACAAAATCATTTCACTGAAGTGCTGCGTCAGCTTTCAGTGTTGAATACAAAGAAAAAAAATAATAAAAAAATTCCCATAGATTCTTTGTTATACAATACTGAACCAGAAGGAGGACCAGGGTTTTGAGTACTATAGGATTTACCATGAAATGAACAAAATCTATGAAACAAGACAAATCTATAAAATATTATTATAAATTCAACTTTCACATCTAGGTGTGGGGGCCGCAAAATATCATTCCACGGGCAGCAAATGGCCCACGGGCCACGAGTTTGAGACTCGTGCTTTATATGTTGTTCAAAGCTGATGTTTGAAACCTCCAGACATAAACCACTGATACCAATCAGTGAGTGCCTGACTGACACAATTCTTTTTCAGCAATTTCTTCTCCTCTAGACTATGTAGCAATGTCATTGGCAATGAAATCAAATGAAGAAAAAAAGATGTTTAATAATTAATACCATTGTTTGATATACAAGGGTGGAGCGTCTGGCCAGAAGTTTGATTGATATGTCTGGTCTTTTTGGCTGCACATATGTATAGTGTCTAGAAATAGTATGCAGATGATGAAACTCTTAATTTTTAAACAGTGTTGATATGTTATGGTTTTTCAATATGTAGACAGAAGTTAATAGCACCGTAGTTTCATTTTCTATAGTAGTTAAGTAGTGCCCTACTAATATACCTATATTAATATGCAAATTCATTATCTATTTGGATTTTCACACACAATTTGCATTTGAACAATAAGTTGCAAATTCACTTGAGAAAGGGGGGAACACAGGCTCAGTGTGCTGCCATTATTCTTCACAATGAAATGAAACTAATGAAAAAGATGACATGAAAAACCATCTGATCTGAAACGCAATGAAGTGCCCACGATCTAATCTGAATTTAATCAAATAATTAATCAAAGAAAAGAGAATTATTTGTCAGCCGCCTTTATCCTTAGTAATGTGTTATGCCATTAAAGCCCTCGTAATGGCCCTGGAGGAGGGGCCTCCATTAGACTGACTGAGGGGTTATAGAGAGGAGAAGAGTCAGAGAATTACTCCTCTCGATCACACGCTCCCATCGTGGTGACAGAAGGCGCCCACCGTCGCAGATGAGAGATGCAGATGAGGCTTTATGATCATATTCACTCAATGAGCTTTGACTCATTTCAGTAAGAAAAATGGAATGGATTCAAACCCTGAGGGGGGAGATGCACTTGGTGTCAACTGCAATATACACGTTACACCACACAGGGGCGCTGTTAAATCATATATTCTGGTGATGTATGTACGGTAGTAGTTGGCTTGTATTTATCCACCAGGTGGCAGTATTAGACTAAGTTTAACCTTGACCATTGAACAGATTAAAGAAGAATATGCAGGGATTTTATAAGTTATGATGAATTTGCCAATGTTCATAACATTAGGAGAGAAATGTTAGGAACAATTTTTATTTGCTCATGTTGATGAGACAAGATATGTGTATTTTTTTTCACCTGGTGCTTTATCGTCAAGATCATGTTTTTAGTTTTAATCACAATTATTGGAGTAGTTCTAAATCTTACGCCAAAATGTAGTCTATAATTTTATACCTTCTTTTCAATACGTCAGAGGAGACTTATTCTACATAATGTGTTTTTTTTTTTTTATTTATATAAAAATAATAACCATAGTAACTCATAATAATGATTGAGAGACACACAACCCCCATGTTGGTGGTAAGAAACATCCTTTAATGGTTAAATTCAAAGTAGCTTTGGTAATATATGAAGAGCAGTTTAGTGTCTAGGTGTAAACTTGAACTGTGTAACCCCACACGAGTCAGTGACGTGGGCAGTTGTCATTAGAGAACGTCTCTTCTAACTGAACCCAACAGTAATCGCTTGAAAGTCACAGTCAAACTGACTAGTTTTACTACGAGCTATGGATGGAAATATATTTGTATCTTTTATTTTCAACACAACATTTACTGTAGCTTTGATTGGGGAGGGAACATGAACTCACAGGTGGTGTGAGGCGGAGGACAGATCCTTGCTTACAGTGTGATCCCATTCCATTTATGTCTGCAGTTATGAGAGGCACAGTCGACTCTGAAACACGAGCTTCGGGATCTGAATAACTGGCATTGAAGGCTAAACACTGTGGCTTTGCCCATGTTTTTGTGCGTGCGTACCACAAGGCAGTGTATTAGATCCTCTAGAGCAGTGATGTCAAACTCATTTTCAACCAAGGGCCAAATCTACAACTAACTGTGAGGCTGCACAGAACAAACTACTCAATTTCCGAAATTATTACGTATTGAAATTACAGATATAGTATCTGCTCTGTGCAACAAAAAAAAATAGTTTTGAAACTCAGCAGTATGGACTTTATCATAGCACAATTGAACACTTTTAGCTCTTGCAGATCTCGCAAATGACTTTTTTGGCTGTTGGTCCGCAGACTTTGAGTTTGACACACATGCTGTAGAGTGTGGTTGCACACTATCATGCGGATCTGCATGGCAAAACTGTTAACAGGAGTTGCATGCTGCAATTCAGGTAACAACCAAGCAGCAGGGGAATATGCAGAGACTGTGACAGCTGTGACAGGATCATTGTCATTGGTAGTTTTGGTTCTTTTTTACATTTAAATGCAGTTTTTTTCCCCCTCTATGATGTTCATGTAGCTCAGAGGTTTGCACAGTGTACAGGCAGACAGAGCGACCTCAATGTTCCACACCATTCAGATTGAATACATAATAAATCTGCCGTTAGGTGTGAGTCCAGTCTGTTGTGACAGTGGAATACACTGTATTATGTAATGTGAGAGTAGTTTTATTTAGTACATGAGTGTTTCTTATTTCAGCTAGATTGTCATCCACATATGTTATGCACAACATTTCCGACAGAGATTTTAATACAGTATGGGAGAAAAAACACAGATGTCAGTGGGCAGAGACCGCAGCGTGTCACACTTCAAGTATGTGAAACAGACATTTATACCATTACTGCAAAACTCTGTCTTTTTTCTTTTTAAACACACATATTTAGTCGACATTAAATGTTTCCTATCATCTCGTATGGCTTCAAATGTGTGGCACAAGGTTAGGTAAGAAGTAATTGGTTTGGTTTTAAGGCCATTATGTCTGAAAAAGGTAAAAAAAATCAAAAGATCATTCACCTTCTTAAGACTTACAAATGTGCTCACAGGACAAACATCAAAATGTAGGAAAATTAACCAAAAGGAAGCTTTTGTGATCAACTTAACTTCAATTAAATAATACTGACGTTCTTAAGGATCTATTTCATCAGTGCACGGACCAAACTCCACGATTTAATGGCGCAAAGTAGCAGATAAAGAGAGGAAAAAGAAGCCAGGCATTGCAATGTGAAACAGTTTGTGTTCCCTTTAAAAGTAGTCAGACACTGTAAATACAGTTGCACTTCTTCCATTATTCTCACTTCAAGTTAATGGCAAGCTGTTTGTCTCTAAGCAGTAACAAAATAACTCTGTTGTAAATGATTGCTATTAGTAATAGGAATGATAAATATGTATAGCACCATCGTTGGATGAAAATAAGAAATAGAAAAAAAAAAAAACTAAAACAAAAACAGTGAAACCGGCAAATTCACAAATTAGAAAAAAGGACCAAATCTATACTCCATTGCTATGCTCTACTCATGGATGTCACCACTCTTTTTGCGAAGCAAGCCTATCAAATCATCTTCACCCTATAACATGCAGTTTAGTTATTATAGCCACTAAAATGTATTTTTAAACTTTTTCACTGATTCTTTGGCAGTAACTGAATCAAAAATGGGCACAAAAAGAAAGAAAACACCAAAAAAAAAAATGCAATCCAATTATGTCATCATTACAAACAAACAGACACTGAGGCACTTAATCAGCTTAAACAAAGCTCCTACACGTATCCATTGACAGAGCAACACAAAAACTATGTACATATATGTAAAAAGTGTTATAAATAGGTTTTAAACCATAGATACTATATACATCTTTTAAATGAGACAGTATTGGTTGTTTTTGTGTTGGTTTGCATGTTGTCGGTTGGAATCCCCCACCTCCCTCCCTCTCTGGGGCCTAGCTTTGTCGGCCTGGTGACTCCTGGGCTGTTGGAACATTGAGACTACAACTTAAGCTTCAAAGGGGAGCTGATGACACTTGCGTCGGGGCGGGGGCCTACAAGGGAGCACTTGAGGTGAAGTGACAGCTCATTCTCGCTTCCTCAAGATGACGTAGATGAGTCCGCTGATCAGCACCAAGGGGAAGGCCACCCACGCCAGGATGTAGGAGTAGCCAAAGGAGTTGGTCTCGGGCACCCACTCTGGACTCATCACCGTGTAGATGATGGCACCGCTCATCACAAACAAACCTGCCACGGTGGAGAAAAATGTAAGGTGTTGCCCGTCCTCAAACAACAATATGGCTGCCCCCCCCAAAAAAAAAACTCTGCCGTGCCTTGGCCTGATTATCAGACCCCTCCTCGACACAGCACCCCCCGGCCTACGTGACATTTTAACTTGTGCGTCTGGACGAGTGCCCACTGTCATTCCTCTTTGGCTGTGTGGGCACCTGGGTGCCAGTCAGAGCTTGGCACAGTATAGAATGCAAACATGGGGTGTTGGAAAGGGCTGCCAAGAGGGGACACAATGGACTGGCAGTTGAACTGCTCCCTCGCCAAAGGCCAGTGGGTACAATGGACAATTGAAGCATCAAAACAGTAACAGACTCAAAGTCTCTTCATTAACTTCTCTGCCTGGGACTATGTGAACATTTACTGCTTGTTTACCAGTTAAAGTACACATATATATATACATGTGTGTAGATGAATAGATAAAATTCATCTTTACTTTCTTACTCCCTTTATAGGGTAGTCAATTTAATATTAAGTCAGTTTGATCCATGTCCATCTGTTGTGGATGAGCCTGTCATTGGGTCATTAGCGTTTGTCTTGTGGAGACAACTTACTGGCAAGGATCTGGAAGGTTCCAGTGAGGAAGAAGCGTCCGCCCTTCTGCAAAGTGAAGAGCTGGCAGAAGAAGAGGAAGAGAGCCAGGCAGCTGAAGATGATGGATAGGATCATTAGGGCCTGCACCGACTGAATCCATTCTGCAAGAGAGAAAGATGGAGATTGGGGTCAATATCCCGATTGACAGATATTCATCTCCATCCAGATCTTTGCAGCTAAATATAATATCAACTTAATGAGCAGGTTTACATGGACAGGCCAGAGGAAACCAGGAAGGAATGCATGTTCTAAAAGGCTAGCCTTTCCTTGGCCTTGCCTTTGCAGAAGTGCTGCATCCTCTCGAAAAAAAAAAAAAAAAATCAGGCTCGTTCCAGCCATGTTTACTTCTGGGAGTATGTAATGGATACATGAGAATGGAACCTGGGTATCTTGTTCCTAAAAGCTCTGCACATCCCTCGCAGCAGGCCATAGGAATAAATGTATCATATTGATTGTAAGCACACATCCAAGGCCAGACTGCTAGCAGCCATTAACCCATTAAACTCCCATATTGACCTGGGAAGACTGTCTTTTGTATATGTTGTGTCCATCTAAGTGTACGTTTGATATGCCAGGAATCCCTGGATTTCCAGGCACGGTCTCTTCTTTTGTCTGAAGGTCTTTTTCCCCCACTGATCTTTACCACTCAGGTGTCCTCAGCGCTCAGTCTTTCATCTCCTGTACCTTTTCCACTCTGAGTGTGTGATTATGAGCTCTTATTATTCTGACAATGGAGGGATGTCACTGTATCTCAAGTACGTTTTGTTGGTCAAATTCAGCCATTAGCTATTGTGAAAATGGCTGAATTCTACATTTTCTGAACAAATATTAACAAATATGTATTTCTACAATTGTTCCATCTTTTTATTTTCAGCCGTCAGGCTTCTCTTTCCATCTACATTCTCAGGCATTAGCAGTTTATTGATCGTCTTACATACAGTACTATAAATCAAAGGCTCGTTGTGGTTTTAATGGGTGGAGGGCCACTTAAGGACGTCATATTTAATTCATTGCTACTAATATTTGACAGCGAAAACAAATTGATTGAGTAATTAGGGGATAGGA
>JAFBJS010002409.1:473187-494780 GCA_016785265.1 Paraplagusia blochii
ATTAACAAATATGTATTTCTATTGTTCCATCTTTTTATTTTCAGCCGTCAGGCTTCTCTTTCCATCTACATTCTCAGGCATTAGCAGTTTATTGATCGTCTTACATACAGTACTATAAATCAAAGGCTTGTTGTGGTTTTAATGGGTGGAGAACCACTTAAGGACGTCATATTTAATTCATTGCTACTAATATTTGACAGCGAAAACAAATTGATTGAGTAATTAGGGGATAGGACTGTCTGTGTGTATGAAATTATACAACTCTGACCACATTAGACGACTTTGCCTTTTGCCGTTCAAGATTCAGCGTTTGTCAACTATTTTTTTTTTCCCCCTATTTTTTTAAACAGCTCTCCTCTTTCATCGGGACATGCTACACTGTCTCTGCTATAGATCCAAATGGGAACAGTATCTGAAATGGTGGGACACCAGTCTGGGGTCGTATAGCATTACTGGTAGAAACAGCCCTACAGCAGCCTCTGTCCTGACTGTTTGTTTCAGGGATGTGATACGAGAGGAAACTCAAGCCAGACCTCTAATTTTTTATCCATTAGATACAGCCGGCAACTTAATTATAGACAACCCTACAATGGTGCTGTTGTCATATGTTACACAATACTATGAGATAGTGCTGTACGAAAATCCGGAGACACATTTCATCCTAATCCACATCTATAAAAAGACATGGCAGCTTTCTAACAAACAGCCATGGTGTCATCGGTTTTCCTCTCCTGACTAAGAGCAGGAAGCTGTGACGTTGGCCACTTCCTCATCTGAGGCCAAATTCAAGGTTCATCACTGATCGCTGACCGTGACTCACTGTCACGATATAAATGTGTGTGTTTTTTTTTTTTTTTTTCCATGACAATTTAAAGAAACAAACAGATAAAGCTGTGTAGCCGTGATACAGGAAATATTTTTACAAGTTCTGAGTCTTTTGTTTTTTTTTTTTTATCTTGAAGCATAGGCTTAGGGTGTGTTACAGTGAAAGGGTACAGCCAGAAAATGTAAATGATTAATAAGTTGTGCTCATGGTCACGTTGTTGTGACACTAAGAATGATCATGGGGCAATTATTCACTCCGCTGGTCAATATCGTCATAACCTGTCCAACAAAAATACTAAATTCAGTCAGTATAGGACATTTCCTGGTTAACTTCTGACTGTTCAATGTCCTCAGCTTGTGTGGCGTCTCATGTGGGATTTATTGCCACTATCCTTCATCCACAACAGTCAAAGAGCCGTGTAGCAGAGGCCCAGGGAAGCACACGCAGTGTCCTATGTAAACACCGTGCATCAGTGTACTAATGAAAGCAAGTCAAACAAACTGGCGGCGCTGTCCAACTACCTGGCAGATTATGCAGGCGCTGCTGGCCTGACAAAACACACACTCAGGCCAAGCATGGCTCATTCTGGACACATTACATCATCCCTCTGCTGCCAGCAGCTCCAGCACCTCAGTGGCAGAGCATTAACTGGCTAAACATTGAGGAGGTTCAGAAAAAGAAAAAGAAAAAAGTGTTTGAATCTTCTGTTTGTTTGGGTTTATATGGAAAATGTGATGCTGTCTAAACAAAACTATTACAGTGGTATGTTATGAACTGACTCTGGGTCTGACCAGGCATCAGCATGAGGTGCTCCAAGGTCTCACACACACACACACACACACACACACAGATCTAAAACTTTAAATACTCCATGCAGCCCCACCCTGATTGTCAACAACTCTCTGACTCCTGTCACTATGCGCCGCCAAACACGAGACCTGAATATGGACATCGCACCATGACTATTTATACAGCCGCAGCCTATCAGCTACCACCTCGGCATGGCACCGTCGCATTCTCTGCCCTAGATGGCACCAGAGTCCAAAGGAAAGTGGGACACACCCACATCATCAATGTGGCGAATGTTGGGTTCAAGCAAGGCATTTTACACAGTTACAACCCGATTTTTCCACTAATATAAAATATGACGTGGTGTCATATCCGGTGCTGCTGAACGTCGCAGAGCGGACAGTGTTCATTTATCTACAACCTTATGTATTTTTATAAGGGAAAAAGAGTCAGTGGAAGACAGAGAGACAAGCATCTGACCTCCAGTGGATGCTGCTTTACAGTGTCCAGTGATGGAAGAGCAGTTTATCCAGAGGTCTGCGGTGACGGCTTCTCCAGTTGTCCATGCCTGGTGTGACGACACAAGAGTTATACAGTAATAAATGCAGTATTATTGAAAAAAAATATATATTTTATAATATTTTATTGATTTAATTCCCTGTTTTGTACATATAATATTCAACTAAATACTTTTTTCTCATTCTTGATTATATAGTTTATGTTAATATCCGTATTTGTTGGTGGTGGTAACAGTTGGTGGTGTTTTGAAAAAGGGGAAAAAAAAGTGTTTACTCACGCTGACAATAGTGGACACGAACAGGAGAACCAGAGCAGCGACGTGCAGGAAGATGATTCCAATTAGTAGAACCAGCATCTTTACAGGCGATCTGCACAGTGATGAGAAGAGGAGACAGACAGGGTGTCAGTCACTCGGAGCGTGTGTGTCTGTCTGTCAGTGAGTGTGCGTGGACTCGGTGCGGAGCTGTCAGATTGGTGGGACATGGGTGTGTCGCTGCAGCGCGCACAATTTGGAGAAACTTTACGCGTGCGGCGCCAGTTCAGTCTCCACACTCGATCCTACAGCATCTCATATAGAGATGGGCTGGTTCTAGTTTTTTTCATTCTATGGACATGAGGTCATTTTAGGTTTTTAGTTTTCATTCAAAAGTAAAAACCTAAACGAATGTCGCTTTATGGCGACTGAACTCTGATGTCCTTCCTTGTTGGCCTTATCACGTAAAGGAAAGACACGATAAATTGTAGAATATGCGCCCATACAGTACATTTTCACAGACGCCGGGAGTCTGTGTCTTGTCTGAAATGACGGATCGTCCCGGAATCCCAATCTGCTGTCAACGTGGGTGCAGTTAAATGTGAAAGAGTTTTAAAAAAACAAGTCAAAGTCCACTTACTTAGAGCTCGGCGTGTATTCCCACTGATACAAAATAAAGCTCTGGAGCTCGCAGGAAGCGAAAAACAAAGTCTCTACAAAGAGTCCAACAGCAGTAGTCCCCGCAGCGCAGTGCTCAAAGTTGTTCCCGGACTAGATTGATGCCAGAGCTTACGTTCTGTTTAAAAGTGTCTCATTATGGAAGAACAACGCCCTACGTGCGTGGCTGCGTCATGGAGTGACCCTCTGTTCAGCAGCCACAGCTCCCAATATAGACGCGCCCTGCGTAATGGCGCACGGGTTGCCTTAGTTACAAACTCGGCGCATGTAAAGTGACAGCAGTGGTCATTGTTTGGCTGTCCTGGTAACTAAGAGCAGTGATCTGATCACCGGGATGTTATCTATTTCTTTTTTTTTTTCTGTCTCACACGTTTATATTTCACCACTAAAAAAAAAATAAAAGTATAATAAAACATTTCAGTTGATATAAATGTGCCCATTATTAAAATGTACCCCATATAAATTATATTTACCTAAATCTAAACCAAATACATGTCTAACTGATAAATTTAAATGTATTTGTAAATGATTTGGTTAATTGAATGTTTTCAGGGCATCAACATTGCAATTCATATGTGAATTTGGCGCCAAGACCTAAAATACCGCACTCATCTCAAATATTATCATGCAATTTTGTCTAAATATATTTTCTGTTTCAAAAGATGTGGCCACAGGAAACTTAAAAGACTCAAACAAACATTAAATATATATTTTTATTTATTATTTACAAGAAAAACCGATGGCACCAAATCTTCACAATTTCAAAATGTCAATTTTTAGCATCGTCACTATCAAAGTGAACAAATAACTGAAAATTAGTTTACAAATCAACAAAATGAAATACACAATTACATTATCAAATTAAAATTTGGTAGTTGTGCCATTGGCACGTAGTAGATCTAATATGTTGTCGAAAAAAAACGTATTTTTTAAGTTTTTTTTTCATCTGCTTCTAGGTTTTGCACTAGTATTATTCCAAAACCATAGATCCTAAGATGTATTCACATTCCAATTCCTCTGGGATGTTGGGAAGACTAGAACTCTTCAAAAAATTTTGGCTTAATGTTGTCGTGGCAAATGCTAACAATAACACCCTGCTAGTGCACTGTTGTATTACGTGTTTCCCCAGTGGTAGTCATGCTGTCAGCCATGTGATTCACACTATGTGCTAACGTGTGGATGGGCTATGCCCAGCAAACAGTGCCACACCACTAAGAGATAGCATGTGGGGCTCTCCTCTGTTTGACATGACTCATTTCCAGTGGGAATGGGGGGGGGTTGGGCGTTGCACCCTGACCACAGACAGCAATCCACCGGTGAAACTACACAAAGTTAAGTTTATCCAATAAATGTGGGCGTTGTAATGAATGGAATTCCAGAAAAAATTACGCCGGGAGTGCAAGGAGCAGTCAAAACTGTAAATATTTCAAGGATTCAACTCCCTGCCTTATCTCACAGAAAGAACTGCTTGTCAACTGACATGACAGGCGTTCAGTGAGATTCTCCTGGGTCAAACATAGTATTTCTGCCAAATGTTAAAAAAAAAATCACATTCTTCACAGTAAATTCCAGCCTTGTGGAATGGATGGCATATTCTCCCCACCATCAACAGTCTGGTCAAGCTGCATTAAGAGCCGTCCAACCTCAGATAACCCCTGTCAGCGTTCACTCGCTGGTCTTCACCACTTATCACACACTTTCTGGTTGCCACTGCATGTGTTTCTCACACTTGCACGAAAACGGCTTTTGTACCGTGGTTTTGTCCACACGCACACACGCACACACACAGTTTCCAGACCAGATCACAGTCCTGAAGTGCTGCTCTGTTGGAGACATTTGACATGGTGTACTATACAAAGTATGTGACATTCTAAGACTGAGCGGTGCAGACTTAGGTCTTTGTCCGTTCTGTTGCATGTTGCTTATGTCCTTTCACCAGTGTTATACCGATTTTTAAATCAAATTAGTCAATATCCAAAGCTCTAGCTGTGTTTTAGTCAACAGCATTGCAGGGACATGTGGACAAGAACTCCAGTTAAAGCAGCTTCACGGCCCGCGCTCACAATTCCCATCCCTTATATGTCAATGTTTGTAAAAGCCTGACAATCAGTGGGATGAGTGGACACGGGTGTATTACGTTGACTGCGTTTGTGAACTTGGGGCTGAAGCCAAACTCACTGTACAGAGAGCCACATAGCAAACATTCACAGCGAGATTCCGAATAATGTTACATCTGGAAACGTCTTGGATTGCGGTCCCATCGTAAAAGACGGCAGAATTCATCTCCATGTTAGCTAACAGACGATGAGAGGTCATACCAGAGCCAAAGATAGGCCCCGAGCCAGAGGGGAGTGAGCATGGAGAGTAGATGTGATTGAGTTACTGTAACTCCAGCCACATACCAGCACAGTGGAGAGTGTTAAAACAGATGCTCTTAGGGATGCTGTTATTTTTCCACCAATACAATTTCCCGTCATAGCTGTAAAATCAGGAAGCATTTATCCGGCCTATTAGTGGGAGTCCTGGGTTCGATTCTCAGCCGATGCAACTAGCTTTTTTAAGGGGCAGCGGTGGCTTAGAGGTTGGGGAGCAGGACCTGGGTCCAGATGGGTTCCAAGGGTCCAATCCATGTGCTTCCAGGTTGCCTCTGAGGGGCATTGAGCATGGAACCCTGCCCACTCACTGCTCCTCAGGCACTCAAAGCTGCCCGCTGTTCACTTTGGCGATGGGTAAAATGCAGAGATCGCATTTCGTTGTGTGCAGTGGTGCATCATAATGACAAGGAGTTTGCTTTCCTTTAGACAAAAAAAAAGAAAAATGCTGCAAATGGAACACTGACTGACTAAGTCTGCTTCCATTCTTGTTAAGCGTGACAGGCTCTATAGTTGAATTTGAAGGATATTGAATAGAATTGAAGCTGTGGTGAGAGAGTGTCTCAGAGTGTCTCAGAGTGTCTCAGAGTGTCTTAGTGTCTACTCATCTACTCTGTGTTGATGAGATGTGATAGGTTATATCTTCCCTACTACAGGCAGACTGACCCTGGTTTAGTTTCCAGTTGATCCACTTAAAATCCAGGTCAATGTGAATACATAATCTGATTTTTTTTTTCTCTTACAAAATACCTGGTATACTGTACTGCAAATACTAATTTGTTCTTTCTTTTTAGTATACTACAGTATAGAGTGCTAAGACAAGGGCATCTTTACCATCACGCTGCTTTAACGCTCTCTAATACTTTGCTTGGTTTTGATTCCTTCTGTATACAGGTAATACTTTAGTTGATTAACAAAGTCACATTTACATTTTTATTGAAAAAATATTTCAATTTGTATTCATTGTGCGATACAGACAGAGCTTGATTTAGGAGGGATAGTAACACAAAGGTCAACATTGTAACAGACAGAAAGGCTGAAGGAGACACAAAATGTAAATACAGTCTGTTTGTTTGTGCCCTGATAACATTTGGTCTTCACTCAACTTCTGTCTTGTCATCACACTTTAATCAGACCCAACGTTGAGTGGTGACAACACAGAGGTAAACATAGACCCGGTCAGTGAAATGCATTAAATACATATTGTACACATGATGTGCGGGGCTAGGCTGAGCTTTCTGCATCATTGATGTAGTGTAATAAGGGAATATATATTGTCTCTATATGTATACATATTTCACTCTGGTTACCACATACCACAAAGTTGGAATAATGACATAGCGTACATCCAAAACCACAGCAGACGTGGTTTATATGAATGTCGAGCATCCACATTCCACTTGGTAATGCTATATTTCAATAAGTCGACCACAGGACTTTGGCAACATTTAATTAACATAATTTTTACATAACATGTCACATATGTCAGTTGAAATATAAATCTCTGGTCCTCGTCCAGGAGTAAATCCATTTTTATGTATTAACTAGTCTGATGGTCGTCTTCTTCTCCTTTAGGCTTGTCCCTTCTTCAGTTGTTGCCACAACGAGGTAACCTTTCCCATCTCCCCCTGTCCTCTGTATCTTCTACTCCAACTACCTCCACGTCCTCCCTCACTGCATACATCAATCTCCTCTTTCTCTCCTACCTGATAGCTCCATCTCTAGGATTATTCTTCTACCAATGTAGCCACTGTCCCTCCTCTGAACATGTCCAAACCATCTCAAGCTTTTCCTCCAAACCTTCCTGTCTGTGTTGTCCCTCTAATCACCAATCATTCCTGATCCTGTCCATCCTTGTCTCTCCTAAAGAGAATCTCAGCATCTTTAACTCCTCCACCTCCAGCTCTGTCTCCTGTCTTCTACCTATTCCTAGTGTCTCTAATCCATCCATCATGGCTGGTCTCACCACTGTCCTGTAAACCTTTCCCTTCACCTTAGCTGACTCTCTTTTATCACAGATCACTCCTGAAATCCTTCTCCAGTTGATTGAATAGTCTTGGTAGTAGTATTTATATAATAAAACATTAGAAATGTCATTATTTTTGTACTGACAAAGTTCACACATCAGTATGTGTGTGATTATTATCACTGAGGTAAATCACTGATTTACCTTAGTGATCAATTTTGAACTTTGACATTGGAAGATTTCATTGTGTTGGATGCCTTATCTCTTATCATGAACATTTTTCTAGTGGAGTAGACTTTAACAGCAGAATGGAGACACATGCGAGTGTGTTATGTAAACATTCGACATTATGATGTAACCATTTTGCATAATTTACAAGTATTAAATTCAGATTTGCGTCGGAGTAGGAACTCTGTAATCATCACGAGTCCTGACTGATCTCTGGCAGCTTTCTCGCGTGGTATGGCGGGTTGTAAGAAACACAAAATAACATGGGACACAGGTCATCTATAACAAGAAAGTGTGTTAAAAATAAACTGTCAATATGATTGGACTGCAGGAAGAATTCCAGAGTACATTCCCCATATGCGGGGGTGGTGAAGGAGGTCAAATCGACCTATTTGTGGCACATCCAGAGGGAACCATAACCGTGCACGAAACACGAGAGACCGAGTAACAGGGTTCCATTTCACTTCACTGAGCACTGTTTTTTGCGGGTACTTATTTCTGAGCGATGGGAAGGGGAGTGGAAAACAACAGTGGATGCATGAAGGAGAGGAAAACGGGACAGACGTTGCCGTCAATCAGTAATTTAATCAAAAGGTGTTGAGAGAAAGAAGGCTTTTGATGTGAATTTGACAACACTTTCTTTGTCTTTGTACAGACACACTAAGGACACACACACACACACACACACACACACACACACAGGCTGAGGAAACCATGGCAGAGACCTCCGGCCACTGACATGCTCCTGAGGTCAGTAGTCAAACAATGGTGTTTGCATAGCAGAGAAGACGGTTGTAAAACATCACACCTAAATCACAGTATGAGAAGCACACACACACACACACACACACACACACACACACACACACACACACACACACAGTGAGTGGTTTATCTTCTTGAATAGTGAAACTCTTGTAGATCTGTGCAGGAGCTGGCGTTTTGACTTTACAATCACTGACAGCTTTCATGATAGGTTATTGGGAAACGTGGACATTACAAATTCCTGCAGGCAGACTTTGTCAAGATTGTATCCCTCTGACATTTGTCCTCAACCTTTATTCATATTGCTGCAGCCAAGCACACACTTGTTTGACTATTTGGTGATTGGGCATGATTTTTGGCGCAGTTGTCAACCTCGTACACCGGGTTACAACAAGCAATCATGTCACAGTCATGTGAAAATCAAACATGGTTGAAATCCTACTGATTCACACACAGTGTTTTTCTCAATTTTAACAGTGAACGTGCAAAAATACACATGGAAGAGATAACAAGCGAACAACATGGCAAAATGCCCCCTCTTGCCAAGACATTTCCTTGTCCGTATGTGTCATTGTCGTCATTGCCACCTTTTTATTCCATGTCTGTGCACAGAATGATACAATTGTCTGGGAACTGTGATTTTCTCTGCTGAGCATTATTTCATGGTGTCTCAGAGAGCAATTGTGAGCATCAGTGCATCTTCCACAATCCACTTCTTCTTCCTCCTTGCCTTTATTTACAGTACATTATATTACATTACAGTACATTTGGCAGACCTTTTTAGCCAAAGTGGTTTTGATTGCAGGAGTTTAATGTCACAAAAGTTGAGCAGTCCAATCACAGATCCTATAGTGTGAAAACATGTTGTAAGCTGTGAACTGGCAAGTAACAGCTACATGTTTCTGCACCACTAATAAAGGTATAAATTTTTATTTTGGTATAACTTTTTATTTCAACGACAGCTTTGTCTCCCTTTGTTATGACAGCTTCTTGGAAGAAAAATCACCGAACTAAATATTGACTTTCTTCACTCTCACTGTTTGTGGTCACCATTGCTGTGGTGCACGGAGGATGCACTTTTATTTTCGTTTTTTTTCTCAATAAACAACATGATCTTTCACTTAAATACCTTTCATTAACGCAGGGAAACTGTTGTGCAAGTGATAATGTTCTGAGCAGCTTTGACCATCTGAGCAAAGCAGTAAAGTCAAAGGTTGTGCAAGAGGTGCAGTAGTCAAAGGGTTGGGCGAAGGATTGTGATAGCACTATTTACAGTATAAGGAGATCTTTGTGTACACAGTTTGCTCGAGCCCTGAGAGGTGCAAAATCCTTAAGAGACAAAAAAAAAATTGAATGTAAATTACAATAATCAGAAAATCTGTTGAGTTAAGTATTCATGGATTCAAGTTATGAGGGCAACAAGGCAAAAGTTTTGTGAAATATGAGATTTAATATATCACTACATATTTGTTTCAACAGGTCCTCCCATGTATATGTTTGTGTGAATGTGTGTGTGCATAGTGAGTAATGTACCACACCAACCATTAAAAAGGGATGGGAAAGACACAAAAGACATTCGCATTCCATGTGTGTACAAACAGTAAACTTCAGGTACAAGTAGTGTTGTGTCAATGAATCAAATCTCAGTCTCTCACATGTCTCTGTTGTCCTAAGGTGGTCCCCGGGTCATTTGAAAACCGGCAGACACGTGTGCGTTAGTTTCTAGTCAGAGCAGATCCTTCCACTTCGCTAGAGGGATATGTTAATCCAACTGTAAAAATATTCAGCTAGATTTAGTGTAAATGTCACCCCTGGTCCGCGACTAATGGGGATTTTCTTGTAAAATGATTAAACATAGCCAGACTAGCTATTGTTGCCTTGGACACCTTAGCACCTCTATGTCCAGGGTCTAAAACGTGCAGCTGGTGGGCCATTTGCGGTCCATGAAAGGACATTTTGTGTCTCCCACCTTTATATGGAATGTTAGCAAGACCCACAAGATTTATAGAGAGGATTTACTGAAGTTTCGAATAAAGCTGAAAATTGTTCAAGTTGGAGTTCACTTGGTGATAAAGTTAGATTTTCCTTTTGTTGCTCTATTCAGTTTCATCCAACATAGTTTTCTTATTCACATAGACCGGTGGTCACAGCAAATACATTTTCACAAATTGATGTACTAAATACCGTACAGTACCACACTATAGTATTGTGTGCTGCCCCAGTAAGTAGACGGTAAGTTTTTATATTTAGCAGATTTTCTCTACACATTTCCTGTAAGTCATATAGTTCTCAAAACCTGGTCCACAGACTCATTTTGGTTCATTTTCTGCTGTTATTTTTTTGTTTTTTGAAACTGACTTTTTATCATTGTTTATTTCTTTTGTATTGAACTTTGATAGCTGTTGCGATCCTTGCTCTATGTAAACTAAGTTGGGATTGTTTTGTCTACAAACGTAGTTCTTCATATTCAAATGTTAACATTACCAGGTGAATTAAACCATCAACAACCTCATCAAAATCATTTAAAAAAACTTAAAAGATGATTGGACAGCAAACTGGGGGCAATTTTGGACGCTTCTAAAGGGTTTGCTGCATTAAGGCATTGGCAAATAACATTTTTGTGTAACAGCAATAATGAAACTTATTATTACACAAGACTTTTTAAGACTTTTATTTTACGATATGCCTAGTTCTTCAGCAAGATTCAGAAATTTACACCAGCCCATCTAACAATCAACAATCAAAGTCAAAGTCACCATTCTAACTTGCTGATGTTTAATTCAGACATCAGGGTCATCAGGACCATGTCTCAATCTGCCTAAATGCAATGACATTATTCATTAATATATATTTTGATTATTACCTACATACATATTATAATCATAATTATATATATTTTTAATTTAACTACAGAAATAGATCAAATAAAACCACAACTATTTTTTTTAATGCTTTTGTTAACTTTTTATATGTGTTGCAAATTCCTCAAGATATTTGTTAGTTTTAGTTGTCAAAATACGGTCAATCATCTAATAGACTACAGCAAGACTGCTTACAATTCAAACTTACCATTTCAATTCCATCACACATAATCATGACTTTAACAATTATTTTCTTAAATATAAACTTCCATTAAGTGTAGCCTACTAGACGGGGCATGCTGGGAAAACTTTTACGAATACTCATGCATTTCTCCTGTTCCAGGAACAGAGAGTTCGCCTTGACGGACAGATCATGTTCCAGGGTCACTTTGGTCTTGACCAGAATCTGTAATGTGTTTTCAGCCTCCATCAGCCTCTCTTGAAGTTTCTGAATAGTGTCCTCAATCTCTCTCACCTCACTCACGAGACTGAAAAGGACAGAAAGGCAACTCACTGTTAATTGGCAGGAAGCAGCAGAGAAAGAAACAAGGAGTAGAGGAAACAAGCTTTTATGGATTTGAGGGAAGTCATTCTTCTGTTAGTCATCTCCTGCTTATTGAAACCAGAAGCTATAAAGCTTTAAAGCTGTATACACAGATATTTTCTGTTCCAAATAGTCATTTTAAATAATCCTTCAGCTGCATTTTCTGCAAACAATCCTATTTATTATTGTTGTTGTTATTATTATATATAATAGTGTTGAATGTTCGTGAGAGAAAATATTTTGTCAGGCTTCTTTATCTCAAAATCTTTATTTTAAGTTTCCGAGAAACCAAAAATGATTAAAATGCCACAGCTACCTGTGGTGAGGGTTATCTCTGCAGAGTTCGATGTTAGGTCTGCGGGTCCTCTCCTCCAGCCTGGTCTGAGCTACTTTCAGTGGGGCCTGTTTGTCCCTCAGAGCTTTCTTCAGTGATTCAATCAGCATTTCTGTTTGGAAGATTTCCTGCAGAGTCTGTAAGATCGGAAACATTTGCAAGGGTTTGTTGGTTTGTTGTTGAGATAGGGAAGTTACACTGCATTTTCTTCTTGAAACTGTCTTTGGTTGTGAGCAAGGAGAAAAACAAAAGACTATGCAGAAAAAAAAAGAGCAAGCAAGTATTGATTACTTGGATACAGGTCAACACAGCAGTCTGCTCCCACTTTGTCTACAACCATTTGATGTAATTTAATTCCTGTGAATCCCTACTTAAAACTGCCAGTCAGGTTTATGGAGGACAATGTGTCTCGTATTACAGATGCTGTCAATGTTTCAACCCTTGTTACATCTGAGGGGAAATTTAGTTTGTTTTGGAAGGGGTACAAACTGCTGGGCAGCTTTTTCCAGACTTTTAACCTCATAATGACATTCTCAATTTTGAATTGTCTCAATTTGAGCGTGGCGTAGGTGACCTTAGCCAGGTGTGTGTGCAGGCTGTTTTTGGCGTCAGATGTCTCCGAAATGCGGTTGGTGAAGGCTACGTTGACACTATTGAACTGGTTCCACATCTCATTGGAGGTTGTGTTTAGCAGGATTTCTATCTCGTCCCTGAGTTTGTGGGAGGCAGCGCGTTGACTTTGGGAAAGTAGGATGTTGTCATCTGTGAACTTGGACCAGGACTCAGGCAGAGAGAGTCTATGAAAGAAAAAAAGATGATCCCAATGTGTGTGAGCACTGGTTATAAAAAACATCTGATCAATGCATTGCAACAATAGGTTAAACATAAGAATGAAAAAAAGAAGAAAAAAAAGTAATACAATCCTAACTAACTATTCAGAACCTGCTGTACAGCTCTCATATTATGGTTATATACATATATATTAGGGGTGTGCAAATTAATAATTTTGGATCAGTTTGGATCAAACTGAACTGAATTGGATTGAACTGGATCGATCGTTTAATATTTTTTTATGAATCGTTCCTGAATCGGATCGTAGTCTGTGAATCGAGATATGAATCAGATCAATATGTGAGTGAATCGTCACACCCCTAATATGCACTATATATATATTAGGGTTGTGCAAATTAATCGGTTTGGATCGAACTAAACCAAAATCTTATCAAACTGGATCGATCCTTTTTATGAATTGTTCCTGAATCGGATCGTAGCCTGTGAATCGAGATATGAATTGGATTGTTATGGAGTGAATCATCACACCCCTAATATATATGTTTTGACTATTTAAAAACACATATACTTATTGATAACTCATGCATCAAGTGCATCAACAAACTTACATATTGTTTGCACTTAAATCAAGAATATTTCAGAAGAAATAATAGTTTTGAGATTAAAACAAAGTCTAGAATACATATGCTGAGTCAAACACACGTGTCGTGTTGACAGAAAAACACACACTCACGAAGGATCTAGTCTTTCAATTCCTCTGTAGTAGCCGATGCCGTCTGATGTGTTCCTCAGATGGTGACACCTGTCGTCAATCCTTTGAGCTGTCACCTTATCGCTCATGTCTCTCTCCAGTTCATGCTGGGCTGCTCTGTTTGATCTAAAGGGTCCCCACAACATCCAAAAATAAAGAAAAATACTCAAACATATGTATGGAGAAGTGTATGTATCTCCTTACGACTTACGCTAGCTGAGCAATGGCTCTCTCCAAATGGCGCCTCATTCTTTCTTGACATGATCTGATCACTTCCACTTCCTTTGGTCACAGCAGGTAAATGTTTGATTAGACAAATATCTTCTCTGTGTCGTAAGATCACTCTGCTGCTGTTTTTTTCACCTTCATGAGATCTTTTTCTACATCGTCATGTACCAGATCAATGGACATCCGCTTCTCTCTGTGGTACAAACACTCTTGAGACACCTATTGACAAAGTGGTTGTGACTCACAACAAGTACAGACATACAGTTTTCACACTGGTACTTAATTCGGTATTCGCTGCAACGCAAAACCAGTTTCGTTCTCATTACAAACTAACGCTAATTCGCTCCTCAATTAATGCGCATTAACTAATCCACCTCTAGTCAGGGGTTTCGATACCGAATTAACTAATACGGTAATAATAAAACGGTTGTCGCTCCCTGCGTGTGTGTGAACACAACAACACTCGTATTAGTTTAATGAGCTCGTAAAATGCTACGGGATGCGGCTTGTCTCCTTGTCAACCGCTAGGTGTTGCTGCGTTATTAGGAACATTCTTTGTGTCTCCTTCTCATCGCTTTCATACGTTGCCTTGATCTTTGTTTAACCTGCTCCATTTATTCCTCAAAATTGCACGTGTTTGTTGACAGAATTCATGTTGAATAAAACCGCATATTAACGAGATCTCGTTATATAACCATGTGATCAAATTGAAACTGGACCATGGTTAGACTAATGCGCATTCACTCCCTTACAGTGTATGAATGCAAAGCGGGTATCGAATGCGCAGCGAATACCAAATTAAACTGAATGTGAATGCAAAGTGAATCGAATGCAGATTAGTTAATACGGGATCGAATCCCGAATTACCTACTTCAGTATTCAATTTTGAATTGAATGAGAAAACACTAATAGTTATGCTCTTTGATTTGATGACTGTTAAACAGACAAGTTTCCATTTAAGCACAATGTCATGTCCAATATGCCTTAAAGCCTTTGTTGTGAAGGCCCTGCAGAATCCATCAGCCACTTTCTTCAGCTTCTGTTACCTTGAGGAGCCTCCTAGAAGGTTTGCTGCCATATGATCTTAGCTCCGAGAGGTGTCTGTGTCATCAGATCTTTATCAAGATTAACAACTGTGAGGGGAAATGGATTACCAGACACAGGCTGACAATGGGGATCTAATTAGGAGTCTGACCCAGTAGAGCCACAGCCAAAGTTTAAACTGTTGGGAAGGGACCATATAGATACTGTTGCTACCACCAAAACCACAAACCTTAGTCTGAAAGCCTCCATGAACAGACACTGTGATGCAACTTATATGATATGATAGGGTGAGTTAAACTGGATTATTCAGAAAAAATCCTCTGCAAAAAGAGCACGACTCTAGGTTAAAGAATTCTGTTAGGTGACAGGACATTACGTTTTTGAGGAAACATGTCCCCTCTCATCTAAGAGGCTTCTTTAGGTTTAACTATTAGTGGGCTGTACATAAGTTATATACTGTGTTCCAGGTCTCTCCTGCTGGCCTAATTCCATTCTTTACCATAACCATGACTCAGAATCTTCATCGATAAGATCAGGACTCATATTTCAGACCTTACCTGCATAAAAAGGCAAAATGAAGTCATGTACACTCACCTGAAGAGGCCCCTCAGTTTCTGCCAAGGCTCTTTCCAGCCTCCTCTTGACTTCAGTGAGAGCTGCTATCTCTGTTACCATGTTTTCAGTCTCGTGGCTCAGCTCAGACTTCCAGAAGACGATGTTATTGAGTCTCTCGCCAATGTTCTTACTACTGTTCTCCTGGGTTCGTCTGGTGAGCTGCTCCTTGTCCTGCATCAGTCTAATGGTGTCCCTCCTCAGCCTCTCAGCACTTTTTCGGGACGATTCGGACTCCCTGTAGTTGATCTGGTTGGATTTGTACCATTCTTCTGGGGTGAAGCGGGTGCCCAGTATTGTCCTGTTTGATGGGTAGAACATGGTATTAGCTCGAACCAGCTCGAGATTGTCTCGTTGCATCGAAGCAGAAGCTGGGGTGTTGCAGCAGCTCCTGAAATAGTTGCTGGTCTTCCACAGGTTGGCACCGGGATTCATTGTGTTACGGTAGCTGGATGCCATGGTGGAAATGGCAGGAAGGAAGTGACTGGTTTTTGGCCGTGCATATGTGGATGTCCGGGTGGATCCAATCAGCTCCATTCCTGGGCCTCAAATGCTTTGAAAATAAAAAAGAAAAGAAGAAATTAGTTTTTAGGTTAGTCATCAATATAATGACATGTTGATTCTCAAGAGATCAGGGAGAACCTTTCTTCTTCTGAGCTCTGTCTACCTGAAAATGAGCTCAAGAAGCTTCTAAAGGTAACTGGCATGCATAATACATGGGCAAGTTCCAAGTAATCTATTCTGCCAGCCAATGGTGGAGCACAATACTGGACTGTTCAAGATTTCTGTTGACACAGCAGCAGTTGCCATGGGTTACTTCAACACCCTGCCTGGGAATCTCAAATTAGCAGTGACTAAGTACTTTTTCCTGCTTCAAAGTATTTATAACAATGTGTTTTCATTCACTTTTGGATCAGTTCTTTAGGTGGTCTGTCATTTCCAAAGAAGCCTGATTGTTGTTTTGTCTCAAAGTGAAGACATGATATTGGGATGAACATGATGGTAATGTAGAGCTCAGCTAAATGTGTTTAACTTAACGATGGGTGGATTTCTCTGTTACCGTTACATACTTTAAAATGTCTATATTGCATTTTTATTTTAAACTGTAAATATTGTGTGGTCTTCTTCTCCATTGATTTAATCTGTAATTCAACCTAAGGGTCTTGTAAATAAGGGACATTTCCGTCCTTTAAGTTGAAGCAAAGAAAACCAGGGTCGTCCTCCATACCCCATCAAATAGCTGTCATCCTGAGAGCCATGCTGTCTGTATGAGTTACAGTAACCTGTTAAATGATTCACGGCACAGGAAGCAGCCACACAAACCCCTGTAGCAAAGAATAATAATCTGTGTTGTGTTACCTACCTTTGGAAATGAGGATCGTTTACACTAATCTGCTCTGAAGGGCCGAGGCTGGACAGATGATAGCCTGGTGTCAGCCGTCCTGTAGCCGGGAGTTACTCAGCTGTTCTGTTGTTGTCACCTGACTAACCGCAATGTACGTATATATATATACAGGTGTTTGTTTAATTGTGTCTGTTTAGCGAGGGCTGTTGTCTTTGCACCCAAGAGTCTAACACAGTGGTTCTTAACGTGGGTTTGATCGAACCCCAGGGGTTCAGTGAGTCGGTCTCAGGGGTTCGGTGGAGCCTCTGCCAAGGAGGTCAAGACACCGTGGAGGTCAAGACCCCACTGAAACTGGTGGGGTTTGGTAGCTCCAACAAGGTGAAGAACCACTGGTCTAACACATATATCAGTTTGTGTACAACAGTTAAAATGCACAGCGAACATTGATTAATCAGTGATTTTGAGGTTTATGTGGATTTGTCTTTCTCTAGGTATCACTAATATTGTCTTCTTAATATAGAAGAGAGATCATTTTTTAATAACAGTTCAATAACTTGAATCTGATGTTATGTTTTACCACACTAATGTTTACGGCCATAAGTACATTCCGTTTGTCGTACCATGTGACAGCTCCAGAAACACTTGTGGTGAGTGTACATTTGTCATGAACATAAATGTTTAGTTTTGGAATGGAATGACATGGCTCCACCCCTGCACGTTTAAGCATAACTTAACATGGCTAAGTGGCAGCCACACGTGCCTCTGCCACCCTGACCTCAGCTCCTAAAAATATCACTCAGAAAAGTATGAATCCCTGCCCTTGTATGAAATTCTTCCCGACTAGTGTCCGTCTGAAAAGTGCTTCCTCGTCAACTCCCCACGGGCTTCAGAATGTTATGGAAATGTTAGAGGGGCCTATATATACTCACGGCCGTGTGGCCCATGAGAGTATGTTGTGAATTGCTGCATACTGGAGATGTCTGAGGGAGCAAACACGCCTGTGTGTGACCCGCGGCTCATGAGAGCGATGTTAATGAAAGGGAAAATAAACAAAAATGAATCTATCTAACTTAAGAACTGCTCTGTAAACAACAGGCTCTGGTCAACTTTCATTTTGCACCTGCTGAGCCGCTGACCACTGGGTCAGCTTAACATAATAGAATAATGAGTGATGTACTGCCCTGTCTTTGCACTCATAATAGAACTTCAAAATAAGACACACAGCATAAATGCATGTCGTGAGTTGCAGATAAAAATCAATTTTATTTCACTTTTTTTTACCTTAACCACAGCTGACTTATTGCTCTTGCTTTTGTGGCTTCATATTTAATTAGTTAAAATATAACTCTTAATGTTTTAGAATACTAAATCAATTCCACCTCCATAAATAAGTGATGGAGCAGTCCATGAGGAGGGCAGCCACACCTGGTGCAGGAAATGGACCATTAATTCTGATGACAGAAGTGAGATCCCCCACTGAGCTCACAGTGAGACCATACGAGTAAATCAGAGGAGCCTCCTCTGCTCATCTGTGGTAACATGAGACGTGTTTCTGTTTGGTTGTGTACTGGTAGCCATGACAGACAATGGGAATCTATCCTTTATTCATTGTCCACTACGCTGACCCCTACTATTTTCTGCTTTTGAGCACATTTCTTTGGACAAAAATGAAAAATTGTAGACAAACTAGTGTCTTTGTGTTCTTCATCCTGATATCTAGTCTCATGGAATATGATTTCATTGTGGAAGAAAAAAACAACAACAAAGAGCAGCTGAAACAAGTTAGTGGACAGTTGCAGAGTCAACTAAAGTTATATCAACAATATATTTATTTTCTGATTTAATAAGTTTAAGAAACATTTCTTCCTGTGGTGTCCGTGAATGGAACACTCATGTGTGCATATTACACAACTCTTGTGTTTCCCAACCCATCACGCTTTTAGTTTCTAAAATAATATGCTTACCAAAAAGTGTTTTCTAATCTTGACCCCCACTTTTAATAGCTGACACTAAGTTTTTTAGTAAAGTTTTAGTTCGTTTTTAGTTTTTTTTTTCCCTTTTTAAAGCAAGCCTCCTTCATACATGAATCACGTTGTTATTTATAACATCATTGTTCTAAAAAAAAGACTAGCATGATTTATTCTTTGCACATACTGGTGGAGGGTAAATGGGAACCGCAGTCTTGAGAGAAAGAGAGAGCGGTCAGCAGACTTTATTATATTACCTCCATGAAGAAATGGAGGCAAATGGATTTTGTATCAGTCGGAGGAAGCAGCCTTCAGACAGACAGGGTGGCAGCACAGACTGTTTTTGCTGTTTGGTCTGGGTTTTCTAGTATCAACAACAACCTAAGATGACATGACATCCTCCATATACCGGCTGTCATTAGTTGTGTTACCACTAAGAGTAAGAGAAGGCTGACACTGGTTTAGAGAGCTGTCATATGTATGCACATTTTATATGTATTTATTGACAGGACATGTCTTCATAGATTGAGGGAAATACTTTAATTACGTTTCATATTTGTTTTTTAATAATGACAATTTTTGTTTGTTGGTCTTTCAAAATGAAGGATATGGTATTTTTTGCTATATTTTTACAAGAATCATGTTATCATAATTAGTTGTCTCATCATAATAATTGTATTTATTTGTGATCCCTTTCACGCCAACTATCTAATACAACAATCTAATATTTGGTGCAGCAGACAGACGTGTGTGTGTGTGTGTGATGGGCTTGCTGACAGTCATGTGTTGGTCAGGAGGAGGCCTAAGTGTCTGACAGGACAAGCAAGAACTGGATGGACTCAGGTCACCCCTGACCAGGGCTCCCAGTCGCTGACTTCCAGAGTGGGACGAGGGGGCAGTGAATGCATGGCTTTGTCCAGTCCATGGTCATCACATTCCAATGGAGCCACTCTGTGGCGTGCAGCAGAGCGTAGGAGAGGGCAGGACAGGGTAGGGCAGGAGACGGGTGGGGTGGGGTGGAGTGGAGCGGCACAGAGATGAAATATTGTACAGAAACTGTCTGTCATATCATATCAAAGTGCAACATGATGACCAGGTCAGGGATGCCGATGCAGATCTGTGCCATGCATCCAGTGAAGGTAGATTGCATACATGCCTAACAGTCTCCTCCTGCCAACATCTGAAACATCTGAAACCATGATCAGGGCCTGTGCTGAATCGCTCTTACTTTTTCTTTTTTCTGCAGAACAGCACCCTCTCTGGCCAGTCCCCGTCAGTGCTTTGGTCTTCTGTAACTTGAAACTCTCTCTCTCTGCACTAATGGCCACTCAATGCTTTATTCTTTGGCCTGGAAGATGTGAGTCATCAGCACTGACAGTGTATTTGGTAATGATACATGGAAACCCCTCCAACGACAGTGCATCTGCACTACTGCTGAATGCTTATTTTCCATAAACACCAACGGCCGTATAATGAGTTACTCCACTAAGGTTTCTAAAGAAGAGCGAGGAAATTGTGTTCACAGAGCTGCTTGAGGTCATTTCCAGCCTGTTGCAGTACAATCTGACTATTTTTGGGGACAAAAAAGTTCATATAAAGGAGAGAGGTCTAATTTTTCCATGCTGACTCAGAAGTTGAATTATTCACCCTGGGTGTGCATGTTGCTTGCTCTCTGTCTCACACTTTTCCTCTCTCTCTCACACACACACACACACACACTCTCTCTCTTTCTCTCATACCTTCAACCCAAATTTGGGTAAAATGCAGCTGGTGTCTGTCATCTGAACAAGACAGGAAAGGAGAATATGAATTACAAAATACTTCAGCTGGGTTCACACTGTGACTCACAGTCACGCAAGTAACAGTCAGATGAATTTCTGGAGCTTTAATCATGAGGAAAGAACCTTACATTCCCCATGTCAGTGCAACTCGGGAGCAATGGTGTGAGATGAGACATGTTCAGCGTGTGGACCAGCATCGCTCAGTATGAACTGCAGTGAACCCTACAGAGAAGAGAAGACTTAGGGAATCTAACAAGCCATAATTCCTAGGCTACCGTTGTGCTTTTACCCAAACAGCATTACTTTCAATGACTCCTTAAATTTGCCATTTGCTGTGGCTCTCTTAACAGTTCTCTTCCTTAAAAAAAATCAGGTCGTAGTAAACGTCCAACACAAAGAGGTGTCTGTCAGGGCTGATGGGAGACCATTCACAGCTGGATCCTGGTAGCGTGGAAACAAGGGTTGGAACTAGAACGGGGACCATGGCTCCTGGGTCCAAATGGACTCTGTGACTGTGACCATTTCTCCCACATGATTAACAGCTTTCCAAACACACACTGTTGTCTCCAAGGAGAGAGTCTTGCCACTGAAGGCAGAACGGCTTCCCCTTTTCCACTTTGGCATGAATGTCCTGGAGTTTGTGCTGATGTCTTTATAAGGAAGGCCTAAAGTGGTGGGTGTTTTTTTTTTTTTTTTTGAGCTGCTAGATGTTTTAGCCTTAAACCATGATGTAAGCAAAGTATGTGAGTCTGGGCAGGTGCAGCACAATGAATTATCAAAGCTGTTTTATTTGGTACATGATGCCTTCATTCTGCATCAGATTCAGAGTCAGAATGCATCAAGTGAGATACAGTATCACATTCATTCAATGTTCGCTTGTCAGATATTTACAGACGGAGAACCCTGCCTCAGTCCAACCCCTGTCTCTTATACACATC
>JAFBJS010002409.1:494796-517479 GCA_016785265.1 Paraplagusia blochii
AGTCATTTTTTTTTGAGCTGCTAGATGTTTTAGCCTTAAACCATGATGTAAGCAAAGTATGTGAGTCTGGGCAGGTGCAGCACAATGAATTATCAAAGCTGTTTTATTTGGTACATGATGCCTTCATTCTGCATCAGATTCAGAGTCAGAATGCATCAAGTGAGATACAGTATCACATTCATTCAATGTTCGCTTGTCAGATATTTACAGACGGAGAACCCTGCCTCAGTCCAACCCTGCTGTTATTCAAACATCAAATTTTGTTTTTTTTTGTGTCTTACAAATCATGCATAAACAAGAGGATTTTTTTTTACCACAGAAACACCACAGTTGCTAACACAATAACATTTTACATCCTATTTGTGGTTCCCTCAGTTTCCTTAAATTACGTTTCTTTTGTCTGTTTGTATAAAATCCTTATTGGAGACATGAAGCATTTGCAAACAATAAAAATAATTCCACTGATCTTCAGCTTTTTCTAAATTCTTCTCCAGTAGATCACGCTCCTCAAACAAAAGGCCAAGGAAGATTCAGTTTTACCGCTACATGGAGGAGGATGGCGTCTAAAACCAAGGCGTTTTTGTTCAGAGGCATTTTCTACCCCCCACTGCCCTCCCTCTACTTCTAAAATGCCAAAGGCGTCTGGTGGAGGGCTTCTCACAAGCTTTCAAATTGTTCTCTTTCCCCCCCAAAAAAAATTGGACTGATTTATAATGGGGGCATTGTCAGTGTCTAGAGTGGATGTGAGACAAATTTTTTGTCTTGTTTTTTTTTTTTTTATCAATAGCTTCTAAGATGAATGTAGAAAGATCTCTTAAATTAGTGCTGGATTTGTTTATCAAACCGTGAGATACTTTGCTGGCATCCATTCAACGGAGTTGCTAAGGTATCATAATAATTGCAAGAGGAGGTATGTGACAATTATGGGCTTCATGGTTCCCTCTTCTGGCACCACACAGCGAGTCGAGCCGTAAAAATGTCTCAGTGGAATTCCTAGTGGCGAGTTCTTTAGCGATTACTCTTCACTCTGACACCCCTCACCCCGCGCTCCCTCCCAACTCCACATACTATACCCGCCCTCGTTACCATTTACTCTGACCGCCAACACTGCAATGTGTGTGTGTGCCCATGTATCAGGTGTATGTGCCACGTGAGAGGTGGCATGAGAAGCTGCTCAGCTCCTGCTTGGCTCTGATGGGTCTGCAACAACTACATGCCCTCACCCTGTGTGCGGACAGGACAAGTTGCAGCAGCTGGGAATGCATATTGACCTGAGAGGGAGGAGTCAGCATTGGAAAAAGTCAGATCAAGAGAAACAGCAAACCTGTTGCCCCGTGCCTAGAAGTCAGAGAGCAGGGAGATAAACCTTCCAGATAATTCACAGAAAAGAAACAGATAGGAGGTTTCTTCAAAATAGGTGAATGTCAGATGTTTGCAGAACTGTCAGAGCCATAACAAGCAGGGTTTGTTTTTATCTGAGAAATGGGGTCCGGGTGAAACTTGAGACTTTTGTGATTTCACTTGATCACGTGTACATGTGCCTGTGTGGAACACCAGTTAACTCTTAGTTGTTACACATAGTTTATTTCTAGTGAGGTGCATGTGGCGACCACCCCTGTACTCTGACCACACGCTGTGCTTTTAGTTATTTGGTATCTCACTCTCTCTCTGTCTCTCTCTCTCTGCCTGCCCGCCATGCCCACGTACTTGACAGTGTCTGCTGAGGACAGCAAGGCACAGCTGCATGTGGGTCTGATTTTCTTCCCTGCTCACGTTGGAAGAACCGCTGTTGATGTCTGAATTCATGCTGTGCCTATGGGGAAGCAAAATAAGGGAATGCTCCCTCATGATTGGACAGATTATTCCAAGAATGTACTTTTCAATTTTCATTGATGACTTTAGTTTAGACTTTAGATTATATCATGGGGGTAAAATTCTTGCTGCTCTAATTTGTAAAAGTAAATATGACTTTAGCAAAGTTTTGGCTTTATGTATTGTGGGCGGGACATTTGATTTGTATTTCTAATGTTGCCCACTGGGTGCTGTCTTTAATTGCAAAATTATGGCCCAAAACATTCAGCCAAGAAAATCATTTATAATTCCAAATATAAACAAAAACAAATTGTGAGACTTTAGCCTCATCATCACAAAAAAATGGGAAAAATAAAAGAATCCCTAAAATGCCTGGTAATTTATGTTACAAACTCCATAAAACTTTTGAACATGTTGAAACATCAAGAAAAACAAGTAAGACTAAAGCCTTACCTTAGCTAAAGAATTATGGTAAAAAGTCCCCAAAATGTCTGGCCCACCATATGCCGCCATTATAATAATGTGTGCTAAAAATTGCCAAATAATTATAATTTCTCAATATGTGAAATATGTACTACAAACTCCAAAAACTATCATTTTTGTAGATTGGCTTCACCCTTGCGAAAAAATTGTGAAAACATAGTCCCCAAAATGCCCGAAAAAGGTTTATGACCCAAAACATGCTGTCAAGAGTGTAATTTCTGTAAAATAAAATAAATAAAAAGTGATTTCTTAAATGTAAAAAAAAAATACAAAAATTTAGTAAGCTAAAAAATAAGGCTCAGGCTAACCATTATTGTTGTAATAAAAATGTTGAATAATTAATAGTCCCCAAAGTGCTTCAAAATCTGAGGAGTGTGAAAAAATTTGTGGTACAATAGATGACTCATTTTTACCAAAAAATTGTCACATTTTTACCAAAAATTTGTCACATTTTTACCAAAAATTTGTAAGAATAGGTAGTCTTACCATCATACAAAAGGTGAATAATAAAATGTCCCCAAATTGCTTTTAAATATGCATTTATGGCTAAAAACTAATAAAAGTGTTTCAGTACAAAATATCATCAGAAAACTGTCGTTTTATCTGCTTGTTTGACCAGATATGTTTTATGAGATATTTATGAGATATTTCTATAACAAAATAAAGTTTGTTTTAAGCAGTTTTTATTCTTTAGCTCTTGGGGTCCAAGATTTATTTTGGTGAGGTTTAGAAATATAAAAAGCATGTTAAAATGCTATAAAAGTGCACATTCAGCTGTGTCGACCACATCAGTATGAAAATAACTTAAGAGCCACCCAAGCTACACAGTGACCTCAGGAGCCCCAGTGTAAACTGCATGTGTGTACAAGAGCATCGTAATCACAATGACAGTGGAGGAAATAAATTAGATCGTCTCCTCTTGTCCTTAGAAGGTCTGCAGAGGAGGAACTGTTGATTAAGAGTAGGCCTGTATGAATGCTGCTGCTGCTGCTGCTGCTCTGTTCATTAGGTGTGCTGTTTTTCAAGCCTTGACTCTCCATTGCTGGTTCCTGTGATACCATGGACACAGTGGAGCCAGGAAAAAAAGGCATTTCACTGACCCCCTGTCTGCTGAGATGAACAAAGAGCTGCTATGTGCCACAGTTAAACTGTCTGACCAAAATAACCCCCCACCACCACCACCAACACTGGATTCCCATCAGCCAGAGCTGGGTATGAAGAATGATGAGCTGGGTCCGACCCACTTCTACCCACCTTGTGAATAGATATCATACCACTGTCCCACTGGGCTAGTTATTCTGTTTCATCTGAGCATCTCTCTTTTGCAAAATTCTCAATGTGCTGTCATTTGATTGTGCATCCAAGGTTGTCAGAAGAAACAATGATACAATGCAGAATTTTTTTTTCTTTTGGATGAATATACATGCAGTGTTAGGGCCAGAATAATTGAGGATACCAAGCTCAGTTCACCTTCTATACAAATTAAAATGAAACCAACTTAAATGGGATTTTTCAAGTAATTATCAAATTTGGTTAAGAGTTCTATTTCCTGCACCGCGTCAAGCATAAGAGGCTTTAGGTGCTCCCTGCTGCTCTCTGTAGGTTTGTTCCTGACCAGCTGAACACTGCTCCCATTGTGTCCTGCCTTCTTGTAGCTTTTGAACTATTTCAGTCACGCTCTGGAGGTGATCGAGGCTTTCACTGTCTGAAAATGTTGGCACTTGAGATTGTGTGAGGAGTTTAAGGAGGGCCATTAAAGAGAACAGAGGATGCCAAAGTGGGGTATGGTTTAGAGAAGAGAACAGAGTGCAGATAGAGAAGGGGAGAAGAAATGAAAGGAGAGCTGGAACGACTTCAACAACAAAAGGCAACAAAATTTAAAAGAAGCAAACATTGTTTTTGAGCTACTCCTCATCATCATTAAAAGTGTGATAATGGATAGAGAGGGTGGCAGCAGCAGCTCAGACCTCTCACAGGGAACATAACATTTTCACAGGGGGAATTTGCTTGAGTGCATAGGAAAAAAAAAAAAAACGATGTAGAGTATGTAATAAAAACGTCTTTATGAGAGGTGATGTATCTGTATCGGGAAAATCTAGATGAATCTCCATTAGCCTCCTGCCCTGCTCTGTGTGAGAAACAAATGCCAGTCTGACACAATATGGCTCTCAGATTGTGGTTCGGTGAGTGTTGGCAATACAGTTGTTGAACAGGCAACAAAAACAAGTTGAATCTTTTCTCTCAGTTTAATTTTTTTTCAAGGACCAACGGGGATTGCAACAGACCTGTGGCAATCATTGCTCAAATCTCACTAGTTACAATTTTCCAGCCATGCACAGATAACAATAGAAGGTTACACCAAGTTACACAGACAGAATCTTTAACATTTCTTTGGGTTTCTTCAAAACCCTTCAAAATTTAAAGTGTTTATATCTGCTCACAAAGTCCACACTGAAGCCTTGCACTAGAGCAGGGGTCTCAAACTCGCGGCCCATGTGCCATTTTTGGTCCATGGACTGATATTTTGCGGTCCCCACCTTGAGGTGAATGTTGAATGTATAATAATATTTTTTATATTTGTTCTCTACATTTTTTGATAAATCTTATAGTTCTTAAAACACTGATCCAGAGTCTCCTTCTGGTTTAGGGTTTTGCACAAAATCTTTGGGAAACTGATTTCTTATTACATTTTTCTGTTGTATTGAAGACTGAAAGCTGATATGGAACATCGGTGAATGATAGTTGGAGACCCCTGGACTAGAGTAAGTCTCGGGTTAAGGTTTTTATGAGGCTTAGAATGTTTTTATCATGGGTTGAGGACAGAGGACCGGAAAATCTGCAAGGCGACGATGGAAGGTTGCGGATAAATCTTTTTGATGTGCGTGTTCGTCTTTGAAATGCGATAGAGAGATGTTTAAAAGAGGAAGGTGCTGCTTCAGTAATGGGACATACAGTTCAGATCTACTCACATCAGTCGGCAACGCAGACACACCCAATTATTCTAAATGTCAATCCACTAACACCATAAGCACTTTCCTAAACACAGTCAACTGTTTCACAGAGAAAATGACGTTGACAGTGAATGGACGATGTGTCCAAAGCCAAAGGTTTTTGTTTATTATTTAAGTGTTGTTTGCTGTAGGAATGTTGCTCGAGCCACTTCTTAACCCCCAGAGCATTTGAGGCATGCCTGGCTAGGGGAGCTACCAATTTATAAATACACTCCCAAACATGTCCGAAATTCACTTCGTGGCTTTGACAGCCATGTGGTCCAGTGCTCAGATGGTACGAAAAGGGACGCTTGTGTTTATTTGTGTTCACCGTGTGCTCACACGACCATGTGTCCTATAGGCCACAGCTTAAAGACACTTTGGTGAGGAAGGTCCTGTTAATGTGTCTTTTCGTTTCACTCAGCGTCTGTAAATTTATCTATTGGATTGATTCTTTCTTTCTTCTCAACTGTACTCAACTATTCTCAACTGTAGTTTTTTCATGATTTGACTAAGGTACACTCCTGGTACCAGTAGCAATAACAACCAAATGACCCTCAATATAAGTACATGGGTTGTATAAAAATTATCAGAGGAATCGTCTGAAAACCTATTGCTTCTTTGATTTTGTGTAAAACAGATAGCAGGATGGAACAACTGGAGAAAAGTCAGCAGTGATCTGTGATAGAAGAGAGTCAGCTAAGGTGAAGGGATAGGTTTACAGGAGAGTGGTGAGACCAGCCATGATGGATGGATTAGAGACACTAGGAATAGGTAGAAGACAGGAGACAGAGCTGGAGGTGGAGGAGTTAAAGATGCTGAGAGACAAGGATGGACAGGATCAGGAATGAGGTGATTAGAGGGACAACGCAGACAGGAAGGTTTGGAGAAAAAGCTAGAGAAGACAGATTGAGATGGTTTGGACAGATAGGAGACAAAGAGGAGTTTGATGGATGCAGTGAGGGAGGACATAGACGTAGTTGGAGTCAGAGTAGAGGATACAGATGCTAAGATTCTCTTTGGGGGTGACAAGGATGGACAGGATCAGGAATGAGGTGATTAGAGGGACAACACAGACAGGTTTGGAGAAAAAGCTAGAGAAGACAGATTGAGGTGGTTTGGACATGTTCGGAGGAGGCACCGTGGATACATTGGATGAAGAATGATCCTAGAGATGGAGCTACCAGGTAGGAGACAAAGAGGAGATTGATGGATGCAGTGAGGGAGGACATGGAGGTAGTTGGAGAAGAAGATACAGAGGACAGAGGGAGATGGAAAACGTTGATTCACATTGGCAACTCCTAAAAAAGGGACAAGCCGAAAGGAGAAGAAGAAGAATGTGAAAATCAATATTGTTAAAGGTAACTCTTAATTGGTAATGAAGACGTTGTTTTTGCTCTTTCCAAAATGATTGCTTTGTCTACTGTAATATGATGAAGTCATCTTAGAGGAGCTTCTGTCACAACCACAGAAAACAAAACATCTCATTAGTTTTAACCTCTAAAATGTGTCGTTGTGAAACAGCGCCTGCCATTGTATCTGTAAAATCTCGACCTTCAGCAGTTATAGACCTGTACAGAGGTGAGATTTATTGGTACATTTTTCCCAACAGCTTCTCACACTGTTTTATTGTAGTGAAAGTACAGAATGTGTCATTTAACAGTAATTGTGTGATGTTCTTGTTCTTGGTTTTTCTTTTTTTTTTTTTTCTTACATCCTGCCCTTGTGTAATGAAGTCACCCACTTGTAAAAGCAAAGAGTCAAATGTCAAAAAAAAAAAAGTCTATTCTGCTAAGTCACTCTGGCTATTGCTGTTAGCTTTACAGCTGCTCATAGCAAATATATGCTTTCTCTGCAGTGACTGGTAGAATAAAAAAAAATCAAGAAAAAGAAAAAACATAGTCTTTCTTCCTTGAATAAACAGTTTTCAGATGTTTTTGGTTTTATGCCTTTTTGAATTGTAGGATACATGCAGTGCCCATGTAAATAAACCATTCACCAAAAGGAGGCGTTGGATTCGCCTGTGTGAGGTCCTGCTGAATTAAGCTTCCTGGAATGAAGTTGATCCAAGTTACATCCATTTTTCTGGAGTTTTAAAAGGGCTTCTTTTTATCACCCATAATTAGTGCTGTCAGAAATGATGGGGAATGACTTGGATTTATTTTAATAATTCATCAGATGTTGTCTGACTTCATATTCCCATCTATGTTCAAAAGAGGGTAAAATCTGTATAATCACTGTGTTCATCCTTCGACGGATTCACATTGTCTCTGTCTCAGAGATGCCGTCAGGAGTTCTTTCTTTCGTAGCCTTGCAATGTTTTCTTGGCAGCTGCCCTCCTTTCCTCAGCAAAGACCGTACATTTCCACACAGGCTTCCTCCTCTACATACACTTTCCATTGTCTCAAGTGTTTTTGCTGCCGCTTGGAACTTATTGACACAACTTTTTCCACCGCTGGGTCAAACCATCCAATGTCCTAACGTTCTTCTGGTGATGCATGTATTAGGGAGTAATACATGGGTTTGTAAATGCCTTTGTCTAATTAGCTTCAACACGCCAGAAATATCAGTCAGGATTTTCAGTGTCATGAGTGCTCCCTGTTGATTGGTTGATTGAAATGATGAAATCACAAAATGTTGGATTAATGTTTGCCTTAGTTACACTAGTTAAACTAGTTAGCTTAACTAGCTAGTTTAACACATTAAAAATTATAACGCCAACTATGAGTAGTAACATTTATGTCTTTGACTGTGCACTAACCACTTCAACTGCTAGCTAAATGATACATCGTTTTCTACTTTTCTTTTCGGTTTGTCCCTTTTTTCAGGTGTTGCCACGCGAGTCAACAATTTCTACCTCACCTTGTCCTCTGCCGATTCTTGATGCAGTCCCACCTCCACCTTAAAGTTTTCTGTCCTCCCAACAGCACACCTCACCACTGTAGTACTGTTCTCATACATATCCAGCACCATCAAACATACTTCTCTGCCACTCCTGACTTCCTCATACAAAACCACAATTCCTCCGTTGCCACCCCGTCATAGGCCTTTTGTAAATCCACAAAAACACAATGCTGCTCCTTCTGACCTTCTCTGTGCTTCTCCATCAACACCCTCAAGGCAAAAATTGCATTTGAGGTACGCTTACTAGCTAAATGAAACATTTACTGACGGAATTCCTTATTATTTAGGGTCATTTTCAAGAGGCCAACCCTAGTTTTAACTCTTGTGCGTTAAGCTGTGTGATTATAGTCAAATAGTGATTTAAATGTGGTTGACCAGGTTTCCTTCCTTTAAGGTTTACTTCACAAACTATACCATACATGCACATTCAGTAGGGATGTCCCGGTTCCCCTGGAGACAATCGGCGTAGGAGTAAAACCAGTGGGCAGCTTAGAGCAGCGCACAAAGTCAGTAGAACCAAGTTTATACTCTGTCATGTCACATATTAAGTCAGCCCACTGTAGGACGAAATGACTCTTTGGGTAAACCCAGTGATTCAGCACTGCATCCTACAGGAAATCCCTGCAGGGTCACACTGAAGAACAAATTCTTGGGCAGGCTTCCAAACCAGAAGCAGGTCACAGATGTTTGAGTTGATAATCAGGCACAGTTTCAGCGACACTTCTATCACCATTTAAATACATCTTGATTCTGAGATTGGGAGATTCTCATCATAATCACTGTCATTGGACCATTTACCTTAGTCCTTGTCCTGTCAGCAGTCTTATTTTTTTTTTTAGTCATCATTCATCCACAGCATATTTCACTTTTGTCACCTAGTTGTTAACCTAAACCAACTGTTGCTTTAGACACGGTGCCTAGAACTATAGGCTAGGCTGATGAAATAGTCATCAACTTTGTTTCACAACATTGGGAGCAGAACTTTCTTCATTCGTTGGCATTGTGTCAACGAATGTATTGAACAACTGGACTCAAAAGTCAATTGCTCTCCTTATATACTTTCATAGCTTTGTCATCTGGAATGACTGGATGACAGTTCAACAAATCCCCTTCTTTAAAACCGTCATCACTTTCTCACAATTTCTTCCACTCTTTGATTCATCATCTGTAGAGCGGCCCACTCTGCTCACTCACAAACACATTCCTTCCTTTCTTTATCAACCTCTCGTATATCCTACTGAAGTCTTCCCCAACCTATGATGCGACAACGACCAGTTAAATGTCTTGTACTATTGTCAAGTTGTGGCAGATAAATATCCCTTAATAAAAAAAAAGATATATTTCCCTACCTATAAAATCTTCCTACCCAAATTAACTGTGCATGCACACAAGGATTACTCAAGTGCACACAGCCTATAATTTTCTGCTACCAGACTGATAAACAAGGTTAGTATCTGTCTCTTATACACATCTACCAAGTGCCAGGATCATGAGAGGTGAGCTGTCAGGAATGAGTGTGGTCGCCTGAGGCGCACCTCGGAGCAACCGCTATTCGCCGGGGTGTGCAGGCGACGGCCTGTCTCTTATACACATCTGGAATCATAATAGGCATTAGCTGCACATGTCCAAACCATCTCAATCTGGCTTCTCCAGCTTTTAGGTAGATAGATATGAAAGTTAGTATATGGTAGCACCGCGGACCGGTTAAATGTATCTTACTATTTTCACCAACCGATCATTAATTTGTGGCAGATAAATATCCCTTAATAAAAAAAAAAAAATTACCTATAAAATCTTCCTACCCTAATTAACTGTGCATGCACACAAGGATTACTCAAGTGCACACAGCCTATAATTTTCTCCTACCAGACCGGTATACAAGGTTAGAATCTTGTATCAATGACTCTGCATCATTTTGAGTTTATTGTTGTTGTCTTCAATTAGAAAATATTTCCTAGTCAAATATAGTTGCATTATTGATGATGGAATCCTAGCCATTCTATTGGTCAGTTCTTTTGTTGATATGGGTATGGATCAAGTGGAAGTAATAGCCAGATGGGGCCAAAAGGAAACATTATTATCTGCAGCCCGGCACCAATTCACCCACGAACTGGTACCAGTCCCTGGCCCAGTTGTTTGGGACCACTGTCCTACAGTATGTTCTATCCTTGACATTTATGCTTTTTAGCAGATAATTGTATCCAAAGCTAATTTTAAGAGGAGAATAAACAATCAAAGGGGTTCATTTAGGAAGTACAAAAAAAAATGATGCTGCTCTGTTGCAAAATCTGTTCTGATATGATTTGAATAAGGGAAATGGAGAATGTAGAATGGGTGGAGGGATGACATTACGGAAGGAAGTCTGAACATTATGACTTTTCACTAAACCCACGCCAGGCTTCCAGATGGTTTCTTTAAAAAAAAAACATAGGAAGACCTCTTAGTAGCCCAGTCAGCCACTGCGACATAGACACACATGTGCATGGTAAAAATAAATAATAGAAAGGAAAGGGAGGAGAAGATGATGGAGTCGAGCAGTATCTGACCAGTCCGTTTCCTAACTTTGTTGTGAAAGCCCTGTCAGAGGCACGCCTGTCTTTTCTGTAAATATATGGTCCTCTCTGTCACCTCCTCCCAAAGCAACGATCGAAGCATGCGCCCCCACCCCAAACGTCTTCATCCTCTCTTCATTCAAGCTCCCTCATGAGGAAGTAAGCTGCCTCTCACCGCCCCTGAGACGTTAAATCCTGCAAAGGGAAAGAAGAGGGTGTCTCCCTGGAGTCCTCGACTGACAGCAGGAAATGTTTAGAGGAAACTGAAAGGAGTTTGTGCTTCTCTATTTTTTTTGATAGTAACTGAGCTGATGCAGAGTTGATTCAGGGTTCTCTGTCCTCGCATTCTGGAGATTAAATCCTGTATTTGACATGTAAATATTACATACGGTACAGGCCAAAGGTTTGGACACACCTTCTCATTCAATGCATTTCATTTATTTTCACTAGGGGTGTGACAATTCACTCACATAACGATGTGATTCATATCTCGATTCACATGCTACCATCCGATTCAGAAGCGATTCATAAAAATATTAAACAATTGATTCAATTTGATCCGATTCGGTTCAGTCCGATCCAAACCAATCTAAAACGATTAATTTGCACACCCCAATATATATATATGTATATACACACATGGACAAAATTGTTGGTAACCCTCAGTTAAAGAAGGGAAAACCCACAATTCTCATAGGCCTGTTTCATTATTTATTTATTTTTTAAATAATTATGTTAATCAACAATTCAAAAGTGATGGCTGATTTTGATTGTTTAATTTTCAATACATTTTTATTTATTGTTACTTTTGGAAGTTTCAAGTGATTTCAGTGAGAATTGTGGGTTTTCCCTTCTTTAACTGAGGGGTACCAACAATTTTGTGTGTATATATTTATATATAGTGTATATTAGGGGTGTGACGATTCACTCACATAACGATCCGATTCAGGAACGATTCATAAAAAAAATATTAAACTATAATATTATTTTAATATTAAAAAATATTAAAATATTAAATCGATCCAGTTCAATCCGATTCGATCCAAAACGTTTAATTTGCACACCCCTAATTTTTACTATTTACTTTGTAGATAGATAGATAGATCTTCGCGAAGGCATTAAAACTACTATTGTGTACTTAAAAAGTGTGAAATAACTGAAAAGATGTCTTTCATCAAAGTAACCACACTTTGCTCTGATTACTTTTTTGTACCATACACTCTTGATGAGCCTCAAGACATCGTCACTTGAATTGGATTCCTCATAGTCTTGAGGGAGTTCCCAGAGCTGCTCAGTACACTCTGTGTCCAGCTCTCCCCAAACCATCTGGATTGGGTTCAGGTGGAACCAAATCGAGGTGTTTTAAACATCTTCAATGTGTTACAGTCATTATTGAATGAGATGTGTCCAAAATTTGGCCTGAACAGTATGTGTATAAATGTAGAGTACTGTACAAAATACTCCCCAATGCAGTGTTTACTAAAACTAAGGGTGACAATTGAAAATTTATATCTTAAATACCAGCACTTCCCACATTACCAAGTACCATTAACATAATCACAACCAGCACTACTACATGCATTCCACAGCAAACCACTATCTGAGGTCAGACTGTAGTTTCTCATGAACTCTGCTTTTTATTGGATTCTATCCAAGCTTAATCCATTTAATACATCTGAAAGTGGCGCCACCGCTTTGTCTTTAGTAAAGTCCTACCAAAGGACAAAATTATATTTTATTGGTCAGTTTCCTTGCACTGGAACATCACAACATCAAATTTAATCCTAAACCAATTTCACTTTCAGTATAATTTAATTATAAATTATTTAGATTAAGTCATATAGCCCTTTAGCTTCTGTCTTTTAGTCAATTTATTCTTTTTACTTTTATTTCCTACATCCAAACAGTAAACGCAGAACAATTATTTAAAGTCAACACTTTTCCTCATACCTATAGTAACATACATGTGTCTCACCTTTTACGTAAACTGTGAGTTCTACAATGATGCAAAAAATATTATTCTACAAACGCTGCTGCCATGAATGTATCCTGTCCCATCTTTTTTACTTGAACAACACCTAAAATATGTACCTATTCTTCTTCTTTTCCTTTTGGCTTGTCTCTTTTTTTTTTCAGAGAATTACCACGGTGAGTCAACATTTTCCATCTCACCTTGTTCTCCATATCTTCTACTCTGACTCCAACTACCTCCATGTCCTCCCTCACTGCATCCATCAATCTCCTCTCCGTTCCCTTACCTGGTAGCTCCATCTCTAGGATCAATCTTCTACCAATGTATCCACTGTCCCTCCTCTGAACATGTCCAAACCATCTCGCTCTGGCTTCTCTAGCTTTTTCTCCAACTCCAAAAGTCTGTGTTGTCCCTCTAATGACCTCATTCCTGATCCTGATCAACCTTGTCTCTCCTAAAGAGAACCACAGCTTCTTTTCTCCTCCACCACCAGCTGTGCTTCCTGTCTTCTACCTATTCATAGTGTCTCTAATCCATCCATCATGGTTGGTCTCACCACTGTCCTGTAAACCTTTCCCTCCACCTTAGCTGACTCTCTTCTTTCACAGATCACTCCTGACTCTTTTCTCCAGTTGTTCCATCCTGACTGTATCTAAACTCCTGCACCTTCACCACCTCTGCTCCTTCTATCCGCAACATAAAATATGTATCTAAAATGACAAATTTACTGCTTGGGTTTTAACACTTTTATAATAATTAGACATCTTTAAAAAAGTATCTCATTGATTATTGGACTATTTATCTTGAATATACAGGTGAAGATCAAACATTTTGCCAACACCAATGTTAATTGCAGGACAGACAAAGGGACCTTTGTCCAAAATTCTCTCCTAGTTTTCTTTCACGTTGTTGGTCTAGGGTTCCAACCAACATCTGTTGTACAGCATTTTCAAATTTAAGCAGTTATTCCTCATTTTAATGAACTTTGTCTCACTGTAAAATAGACATAGATGAAGAGGAAAAACCTCCTGTCAGTCATGATTAGGATTTATGAGAATCAGATCTTATTCCTGGACCTGCTGGACAATTTCAGACAGGATTCCACATCCCATATGTTAATAGATGTGGTTGCATTTGGACATGTAAGGATAAAATAAGCACAGCCCCATTCTGCTGTGTAGAGCACTTTACTTGTACTTAGTGAGACTTTGGATGATCTGGCAGTGATGGTAATCACAGTCCAGTGCACGCTTTCACATATTAAAGCGCTGACTTCACTACAAATCCATCTCAGGTTTGTTTGACCATGCTCTCATTGAAAAGATTAATTGTTTGACTCAGACGGGCTCACATGGACTAAAATAAATATTTAAGTTTTTGAGGTGTGTGTGGTTGGATTCAGGCCTTCTGCTGATGGTCTATACTTGAACTTGGTTTGTTTTTGTCTCAGCCCACACAGTAATCACACCCAGGGCAACTTCTCATTATGTTCACATGCAAAAAAAAACAAAAAAAAAAAAACACCCCAACGTACCGAGAGGATGGTGTCAGTGCTGACAGCAGTAATGTCTGTGAATACAGTTGTACAGTTTTGATTTATTTCAATTGTAGGAGAAGCTCTAGGATTCGATTGGGTAATACTAGTTTAGACTAAACAGAAGTAAATATTATTGATAATTTGGACTACTGTTTTTTTTTTCTCACCATCAACACACTTCAAAGACTATACTAATAACTCAGTATTTTTGCCCTTCGTGCACGTGAAGTTCTCCGTGGAGTCTCTACAACTGCCACCCAAATCACACACACTAACCCTTCCTGTGGGTGGTGAGCCCACTGAAAGTTACGTTGGTCGGTAGAGTGTTATGCTCAGGGGACCTCAGTGGCAACATGGACTGGTGGATTAGAACCTGAAGCCTTGACCCAAGTCCACTTCCTTAACCACTAGGCCACCACTGCTACGGAGTCATTTAAAGAACACTACTCTAATGAAAAGATTAATGATGACATGTACCAAAATATTAATGATTTATGTTCAAAAACAAATTTTTACACAAATACATTTAGCCCAATGATCTGCTAAAATCTAATTGAACGCGTGTTGCAGTTTGATTTGTTCATTGAATGCTGTACATTGGTAGTCACGTGCTTCTCTGACGCTCAGCGACCGTTCTTCTCAGTCTGGTAAATTGTCTCCATCTAGCGTTTATAAAAAGACACTACAACAGCAAAAGCAGTCTTTTCTCTACTTGTTCTTTCGTTACTGTAATGGCCATCTTTATAACATTAATGGCAGAAAATAAGTTATAGGTACCCTTAAATCAAGTCTCAAACCTGTCTGCTTTTCATCTACACCCTATAGTTTTGAATAACGATAACAGCCATATTACAGCTTCAAAAAGGGGCCAGTGAGTTGATAAGTCTAACTGTTATGAAAGTAAAGGTTATGAACCATTTTTCCACGGATTCTATTTAACTGGCACCATGTAATATCAGCTGAAACGTCATTGACTTTAGCTGGTGGATTAGAACCTATAACCCTCCGGACCCAAGTCCGTTTAAAGTTCATTAAAACCAAGGGGAATGGCTTCTAGTTTAATTGTTGCATTGTGTAATTTACTGGAACTGCATAATGTTGTTATAATTACAGAAAATAGTTTTGTTTTGTATGCCTGACAAAATTGGTATGTTCTCGTATAATGGTATGAACCTTATGATGGACAGGTGGATGCCTCCAATTAGGCCACCCGGAAAGGGCGGGCAAAGGTATTTCAATATAAAACACCCACCATAGTCATCCTCTCCCTCTTTCTTCTGTCTTTGTGGAAGAGTGGGGAGACCTTAAACTCGTTTTGACAAGCAGTAGCAGGGAGCATTTCTGAACAACACTACGCAGAGGCTACAACCGGCTACATATACACACAAATCCAGATTATGGCGGCTGAAAGTTGGGCCGAATTGATTTGTAATTTGTTGCTGTAGTGACACCTAGAGGAACTTTGATACAACTACACTTTCAAGAAACATCACACTTCTCCGTAGAGAGTTCACCGTGAGTTCTTTAATTCTTTAAAAAGTTGCTACAACTTTTTTTAATTGAACTGAAGCTTAAGTTTTTTTTTTTTTGATTCATTACAGGCAAAAATGAAGTCTAGAAGGATTAATGATTTATAGCCCAGCGTGGGCTCGAGGGTGCAGATCAGGATTGATTGGAGAATAAATGAGTTGTTGACTGAGCTGTAAAGAAAATCTACTTCTATTGATATTAATACACTTCCACTCAAATGATGAGGTCTCGGCAATCTCCTGTTCACTCTTTACAATTTGTTTTAATTTCAGCAAATGTCAGTCCAGTGGTTATATATGAACACAGAACACCAGGTTATCTAAGATTTCCTTTTTCCAAGCACAAGGGCAATATAAGGACAATATAAAATAAGAAATCAAATCAATAAGAATTTAGAAATGTGTTAACAATTGAAATAACAAATTATTTAGACAATGCTACAAACCACAGTTTCTTAGTTGCATTGACTTCAATACCTTGTTTTCTAAATTAAATTCACTTAAATCAACTACAAGATAAACAGGCGTTTGTATTTTTTACTGTCCAATTCTTTCCTCCTCCTTCAACCACTGGCTCTCCGAAGTATTCCTCAATCTCTGCTGTATTAACTAAACCATACAGAGGGGGGCAGTAGTGCCACACCTAGAAAATAGTCTTTTAACCCAATAAAAAGTTATCCTGTTGTATGAGTGTGCGAGGTGAGTGAATTATACATTAAAAACCGAAAGAAACGTGTTGGTGCATCAGTCAAGATCATACTTTAAAGTAAACTTCGACATTGATTTTAGAGCATAGTATTTTGTTGCTGTTCTCACTACTGTTATATACAGTATTTGGAGTGTGTCAAGTTAGGACTCTAGTCGCCCATCAAACTATAATCTACCTGAGGAGTAAGTCCTGTGACACTGCTATATTTTATTCAGTGAGAAAATGCTTTATGTTATCGTCTACTTGAAGCCGACCTCATGATTCATCATTAATGCATCATTTAATCTGTGTATCTGCCCCCTTCTGTCCTTGCAGACACTAAATTAATTATGGTATAAAATGGCTATAAATTTTCCCTTATCCAACACAGGGATGATGGGCTTAATTTTTTTTTTTTTTAGTTGCTCTCTTTAGGGTCTATATGATGTGCTACAACTCACCCAGTGTGAAATCTAGACTAGTGGAGTTTTTAAAAACTTGTATGTTGGAGTTGAGTCTCAGCCTCAGTCAGATCAACCAGATTCTCTGTGATTGTAAGACGAAAAGAAGTAGCTTTTACTTTCCATACGGATACCACATAGGAATGAAAACACCATGACGTGTGTTAAAGATTACCAGCTCTGTCTTTTATTTGAAAAATATATCAGTTATTTCAGGAGACAGGAATTAAAGGGTTAAGAAGAAAATATATGGATATAGCGTTAAAAAAAAAAACAAAAAAAAAACAGATGAAGTGGCAAAGTCCAGAGAACAGTACAGACGGTGCAAAACTAAATAGGAAAAAAACAGGAAAAGGAAAAGAAAGCATTTTACAGCTGAACATTGAGTCAGTGAATAGTGGGTGTCTTATCTTTCTTTCCACTCTCCAAACAGCAGCTGTTAGGAACTAGAACACTTTGAAGCCGACCTGGGGCAAAAGATATTTGCTAAAATTCTTTCATAGAATTCATCCTGTCCTATTTTACTCACTATAAAAGACATAGCAAATGACAGGAAGTCAGAGACTCTGTTAAATCTTTTACATTTCTAAAGTAACCCAGGCTTGTGAATCCAGTTTGACCACAGATGGGTGGTTGGAAGCACTAATACTATTCTGGTTCCCACAGCACAAATCATATTTACATGGGTTGATAAGGAATGATTTTGTTTCTGTGCCTCGTCCATCTCCTGCTAATGGATTTCAGCTGCACACTTAAGTATTTCAAAAGAGTAAAAAAGACAGTTTTAGGGTTTGGCTCAAGTAGTACGAACTACAAACTGACTCAAATGATAGCGCACATCAACACACACCAAAGAATTTATTACAAACATTAAAAACTAATTTGCTGAAAACATTTGGCAATATCCTCCGGACTGCTTTCCACACCGTGGTTTCATGTCACATGTCCATGTCTATGGTTCCTTCAGTGTAGGGGGAGAACATCCTCAGGGAGAAAATCTTATTAGAATCCCATGTTCACACTATGCCGTGACATGGAATTTAAAAAGCTCTCACTTTCAGATTGGTTTTTAACACTTGATCCCAAAGGTCAGACATTAGTCATTGGTTTTTCTTGTTAAAGAAAAGCTTGTTTTATGAAGTTTATAACCAAGGAAGAGTCTTTATCCACCTGATAATCTCAGATCTCACGGCATTAATCCTCACAGCTTCATCACGTCTAATAAGATGACTGGGGACACACATATATATATATATATATATATATATACATACATATATATATATATACACACACATATGTATATATAAAGCCTCAGACTTGTCTCAAGGCAGTAGGTAGTATAGTATATATATCAGGAATTATATCATAGTATATATATATATATATATATATATAATCATATTTTTCAGATTCTGTGATTCAGGTCCTGGCAGTATTTTTCACTCCTACTGCCTTGAGACAAGTCTGAGGCTTATTTTTTTTTTTTTTATGACGAGGCTGTGTTATAGAAACACTCTGTTCTCATTGTTACAACCCGTCTGTGCCCTCAGAGACAAACCAGGACACATGGCTGCAGATAGAGAAGCTGTGGTCTGGACAGAACCTGTACCATCAGTCATCATATAACCATCTGTCTACTGCATTGACCTCCCGTCAAACATTCTTAATGTCTCTCTTTCTAACCTGCAAATTCCACCAACTTCAATAATGACGTGGAATCAGAGCATGTGAGCAGATTGGGGCGTTACACACTGATGCTTGTGTGGTCAATCTGCTGTAATTTGGTAATAGGATAATGAACTAGAACTTCACACGTGAAAAGCAGTTAGTCTAGCCCAGGCAAACTAAGGCCCGGGGGGTGGACGTGGCCTTTTGAGCAACCTGCCAATCTTGTCCAAATTAAATACTTTAAAATATCATTTTAATTCTGCCTTTTTTCCGTGCAATAATGCGTTTCCCCTGTAGATGGAGTCATAAAGGCTATTAGAAATGTAGGCTTTGAAATTTCTTATGTAACTTTTACATGTCATTTATCTCAGTTCAAAAAAACAATCCATCTTTCTGCTCTGGACTCAGCCCCTACGTTCAATGTAAGGACCAATTGTGGTGCCCCGAGACAAAAAGTTCGCCCATAACCTGTTCACATGCTCTGTCTAAAAATGACAGGGCGCTACAACTACATACAGCAAATTGTCCTGTGGAATGACAAACTAACATGCGATGTGATTGTGAAGTCATGTCCTACTTCTTTTATTGCCATGTCACCGATTAACTAACAAAAATGTTCTTGTCAGGGAGAAAAATTAAGACATCGTAGTGCACACCTGGATCAATACATCACTCATGGTAAAGAATAAATGCCATGACAATAAATACAACAACTGAATCTTTATGAATTAAAAAAAAAGAAAAAAACATTTACTTAACAGATAAAAAAAAAATACTCCCCTGTTTAAATTTAAACTATTGCTGGCCAAGAATCCAAGAGTATTACTGTATTTACACAAGATAATTAATCTTTAAAGACAAAAATGTCAAAAAAATAATTCGTACTATTTAGTGTGCTGGTTAAATGAAACGCTGTGAGATTCACTTCCTTCTTCCAAGTCCACATGACACATCAGCATTACTATGTGACCCAATGACATCCTTACTCCCCAAATGTGATCTTCATGTGATTGGCAGTTATAAGTTCACTTTTTGAAGAACCTTTTGGTTAACCTATGTCACTCACATAACTTTTTGTTATGTATAAATAATCTTAGGGGCTCAAACACAGAAGGTGGTGTGTTCTCGACTTAGTTTTGTGCAGCAAAATGCAGCAAAATTAAACGTAGCCATGTGAAAAAAAAAAAAAAGTTATAGGCCGGTCTGCATTCTCTAAATGCACTCAGCTCACGTCTCCCTACTACAGCACAGTGGATAAGGCTTAATTGGTTTCATGTATACAGGTATGGGTTTATTTACAAGAAATGAAAAACTGATGTAACCCTGCCATTAAATCTTTGCAGGCCTTTTCCAGCTTGTGATGGCCACCCAAACCCTGGTCCCCACTTTTAGTGTTGTGGCAAAAACACACAAACGAGCTCTGTGTTTACACTCGAATCTCCTCGTCATCTTCCTCATCCATATAGGTGAAATCTCTGTCACTGCCTCCGCGGGGTGAGCTGAACTTTGCACTGTCTGTGTCCCCGTCATAGTGGTGGTACTGAGGTTTGCCATCGGTGACTGAGCCAGAGCTGGAAATAGAGCAACTGTCCAGGTTGTGGTAGTTGTTCCTGGCGTGCAGCTCTGGGGTGTACGGATCCACAGGGATTTTCTGCCGGTTCATGCTGCGAGGAGGTCTTGTAGGTGCCAGCTCCTCCACGTCATCATCGATGTGGGGAATGTGGGAAGGTGACTCCCTGCATTCCTTGCCTTCTTCATAACCAAGGTCATCGTCCTCCCAGCCTTTCTTTTCCATCACACTTAGGATGTCCCCAAGCATGGAGGGCCCCAAATCAATGTGGAAAGACATCATTGACTCCGCATGCTTCAGCATGCCACCTCCTCTGGGCTTGGATGGAGGCAGATCTGTGAGTTCCCCAAAGTTGCGCTCGTCAAACTCTGCATCAAGCGTTGCCATTGATGCCGCACCATTGCTTGGCTTGCTTTCAACCTCTGTCATCTTCAGGGGACTTGAAGAAACACTCTTTGGCAACTGGTTGCTTCTGTCAGTGTCCTCGTTGTTTAAGTAGGGCAGGGAAATAGCATTTTTCACCAGGCTGGATGAGCTACTTGAAGGTAGCATCGTATTGTAGTCATACTTGTCCGCATGGTTCACAGATTGCGAACGTTTGCTGCTTCTGAACGTGCGGGAGAGCAAGCCTGGTTTGGACCCTGGAGAGCTTTGCTTCACTGGCTGCTGCTCCTTTGGAGGTTCCCCAGATCTGGTGCTGAGAAACGAAGTGTCCCCGAATGCGTCACCGCCTCTGCCCACATGCATGGTGTGACGAAAGTCTCCGAGGGGAGCGCTGATCATCTCGGCGGTCAAGTCAATGCGAGATCGCCGCTTTGACTGATTTGAATTGTTCACCAGCTGCTTGAGGATTGGCATGATGGCGACCGGTTATTGATAATGAACAGAAAATGATAAGATAAGAGCTATAAGGATTTCCTCCAGAAATCTTTTTAAGAAAGTTTTTTTTTTTTGTCAGTTCAGCTGTAGGTTGTCAGAGGAAGGAGAATATCTGATGTTTAACCTGTCCAGCCATTATGGTCCTTCTCTGTGGGTTTTATCCAATGATGTTCAGCCCTGTAGAGAAAAATAGAGAAAGATTAGCTTGTTGCAAACTTATCAGCAAGATTGAATTTGAAGATATGGTAAAAATATATATATATATATCATTGGATAGGTTTCGTGTTGTTAAAAAAGTAAAGGTAGAAAGTGATTGGCATCAGATACATAGTATGTGTCTCACTGGTACAGACTCAAACCAACATCCCTACTACATGTGGCTCTCAGCCTCACCACTTGACTAGCAACATGAATAAAAAAACAGCAGGACAGTGTTATAGTACTGTCCACAAATTTCTGGTAGCATATTTCAGTGCATACATAAATCCAGGCAGCGTGTTGATTTATCTGACACCTGCATACATTAAACGCTGCACAGATGTCCAAGGAAACACCTGCAATTTGGTGCAGAGCCTACAAGGATGTGTACAACATGGGCATAAACAAGCAATAGATTTGCCTTGTTGTGACAGTTGTAAACTCTTTAGTGAATAAACTCTGAACCAGGTTCAGTCTGAGTTCGCGAAAGCTTCGACTCCATGGTGTCCAAGTTTTTCTCCAATACGTCCAACCCATTAATATTCTATCCTAGTTCTGCTTAACTACATACTTTTTGGCCCATATTTTTTTTTTAATTTTATGGTGTGTTCTTTTAGAGATTCAACAGAACAGACATCCTTGCCAAAAAGGAAAACCAAAATGAGGAAACCAAGATGGGAAACGGAAACAATTATTCATTATACCCACTATTATTACCATTGCATACATGGCTATGATTGTGAACTAAATCCAATGCACTGCAAATGAATGTATTACTATAATAATTTCATGAATGTATATGTGTATATATACACAGGCCTGTTGTCCAGCTTAGATGTTTTTCATAAAAACACAACAAAGTGCATTTTTCAATTGTACATTTTCTTTTATAGGAAGGAAAGAGGGAAGGAAAGCAAACTCCTTGTCATTGTGACATTGTGATTCACACCACTGCACACAATGTAATGTGACCTCTGTATTTAATCCATCACCAAACTGAACAGTGGGCAGGTTTGAGCGCCCTCTTGAGCAGCTGTCAGTGAACCTCAGAGGTAACTTGGCGATAGGGGGATATAAACCAAGGGCCTCACGGACCCAAGTCCGTTTCCTTAACCACTACGCCACCAACTACCCCTCGTCACTAACTTGTGTGATCATTAATAGTGCGTGGGTGGGTGGAAGAGGTGGCCTTGCGGACTCGGGTCATTGGGCACTGTTGTAATCCACTGCCAATCCGCCACTGAGGTGCCCTGCCCATAGCATCATTCCAACCCACAGAACATGTGTGAGATTTGGTTGGCAGTCGGGGAGACTACAGCCCCTGAGACCCGGATTAGAGGCTCTTGTGAGCTCTTGTGAACTGAAGATCTACAGTCATGGAAAAAATGATTAGACCACTCTGCTGTTTTCTTCAATTCCTTGTTCATCTTACTGTCT